>JAODAL010027784.1:0-54372 GCA_025379985.1 Phyllomedusa bahiana
GACAGGGGGCATTTTGTCCCCCAAACACCAGAATGCAACAAAAATGCTTTACAATAAAAAGCACACTATGTTTTTTACTGAGTAAATACAATGGGGCTTTTTCCACTACCCCACATTTTTCCCCAAACCCCCCGCCGAAAAACCGGGGAAATGAACTTGCTGCGACGGGAATCTACCAGGTCGTTCCCCGGGCCCGGGACTTTGTTTGGGGTGGGGGGCCCCAAGGGAGACGAGGAAACAAACCCGGCAATCAGGCTTGTAGTCGGGGACGGGCGGGAAAGGGTCGGGCGGCGGCAGAGATTCTTTTCCATAATCGTAAAAACGGGTTTCAGTACACGGTAGACAAATTTTTAAAGAAGGGTTTTTCTCATGGGCTTGAGCACTAAAGACCCGGGAAAGGTTTCCCAGGAAGGGGCCCGGGTTTTTTAAAATGGGAGCATTGTCCTTTAATGACTAATTAGCGGGGGCACGTCTTTTTAAAAATTTCACACTGCCGGCGGGGCCGCGGCGCCCTATGGAGGGGGGGGTGCCGCGCCAGGGGACAGAGACGGACAGACCCTGGGGGGCGTGGCCGGGGAAAGGGTGACCATTGGCACGGGAAGAGGGGGTGAGGGGAAACCCCGGGGTTTCCGGCATGCGGGGGGGGGGCGGCCCCCGGGCGTGGGGGCAGGGTTTCCCCCGGACGAGGATGCGGGGCCCACCCCGTAACATTCCCTTTTCCCCCCTTTTGGGCCCCCCCCTTCTTTTTAGAGCGGAGGAATTTCGGGAAATGAAAACTGCGGCCCAAACAAAACCCCTCCTCTGGCCCCAAAGGAACCTTTTTTCGGGATTTAAAATCCCTTCCAGTCCACCAAAAGAAACTTCCCCCTCTGCCCCTTCTCATACTAGGATCCCTTGCCCATAAGACATTAGAGGCATCCGCCAGGACGAAGGAGGGACGTTTTTCCGTGAGAAGCGTTTCCCAAGGACCAGGCTTAATTTTTTTGGGAGACATGAAAGGATTTGGGAATTCCCATGGTAGGGGGGACCCGGGAGTTTTGGCCCACGGGGTTTAAATGCACTAACTTAAAAACCGGCCCCAGAAGCAAATTCCCATTTTGGGTAGGGGGGAATTTTTGAGGCGGACGTATTTACCCCGACACCCAAACCCCTTTGTCCCCCGGGGAGAAAATGGGAGGAGGTTTTTCTTCATCATTGACCCCTTCTGGGGCCCCGGAAGCCCCGGAAGCAAGATTGGGGGTCAGGGACCAATGGTTTTCTTTCCCTGGCCCATGCGCCCCGCCGCGGGGCCCCTCAGTTTAAAAATCCAGGGGGAAAGAGGTTGGGGGAGATGAAACCCCAACACAAAGAGAAGGGGAAGCCCCCGCACTCCGGGGCCCCTAAGGGAATTGTAAAAAATTTCCGCCCACGGCAGCAAGTTGGACCAGTTTTTTTGGCCCATGCAAGACGAATGGCGTAATAACACCCCAAAACCTGGTTGACCCTCTCCACCGGGCCCTTTTCCCGTCTGGGGGGGTGGTAAGCAAAGAAAGTCGGAGCTTCACCCCTGGAGTTGAGAACACAGACCCCCCCAAAACTTGGTAACAAACTGGAACCCCCGAACCGAAAAGGGGTTTTGCTGAGGGAGCCCGTGAAAGACGAAAAACATGTTGAAAAAATAGCTCACCAGGCGAGGGCCAAAACGGCGGTCAAGAAAAGGGGAACAAAATGCGCCATCTTGGAAAACCGATCTGTAAATCACCCAGACAATGGTTTTTGGCCAAAGCCAAGGAGGGAATGGGTTACAAAGCCCAATAGTATTTTGGGACCATGGCTGAAAAGGGAGGGGTTTATTTGGATGTGGGTAGGCCTGCCGCTTGTGATAGGGCGTCCTTGTTGCGGGCACGGGGAATTACAAACTAAAGGGAACCCCTTTGACATTTTTAACGATTTTGGCCACCAAAAAAAAAACGGGAAAACAGGGGGAATGTTTTTCGTGGCCCGGGGTTAAACCGGCCACCAAAGAGAAAAAGGGTTTCCCCTTTCAAATCCCTTCGGGCGGAAGCGGGGCTTACTAAGTCTTCCCCGGGGGACCTTCCAGATTTAAAACTGGGGCAGCTGAGATAAGACGTTTTTGTGGGAATTAAATTTTGGTTTTTTCCGGGATTATTTTCTTCCCCCCCACCACGCGGGGGCACGAAGAGAGCGTGGGCCCTTTTTATGTTTTTTTTCTGGGGGCCGGGAATTTGGATTTTGGAAGTCAAAGGGGGAAAAAAAAGAACGACCACCTAGCCTGGTTGTGGGTTAATTTGCTGAGCCTCTAAAGGGGACTGGAGGTTTTTGGGGTTCTGAAAAAAGGGCGGTCCACCCAAAAAAACGCCTTTTCCTCCAAAGCCACCTTGGGATAGCTAGTAGCTCCCGATCGCCAATCTTTAAATTTCCTCTGGGCCGGGTGAGAACGTTTTGGAAAAAAGAAGCCAAAATTTTTATTTGTCTTCCCCGGGGGGCCCCTTTTTGCGTGAAACTGCCCCAACCCCCAAAGGAAAGGGGCCTCCCCCCTTCCCAAAAGGGAAAGGGTTTTGTGGGGTCCACCCGGGCGATAGGATTAAAGCAGGGGCCCAAAGGGAAAGATTTTGAGCTTAGGGAATGCCTCCTCAGCTTCAGGGGGGCCCATTTACGGGGGTTTAGCGTGTTTTTTCCCGTAAGCACCACTATAGGGGGCTACAACGTTGAAAAGTGGGGGAAAAAATTTGGTGATAGAAAGTTGCAAACCCCCAAAAAAAACCTTAGGGTTTCGCAGGCCGACTGGGCGTGGCCACGACAACACGGCCACAGGTTTTGCTGGATCCATCTGTAGGCCTTTGGGTCAGAGATGATGTATCCCAAAAAACGTAAGACTTTTTTTGGGTGGAAAGGGACTTCCCCAGTTTGGCATACAGGGTGGTTATCTCGGAAAACCGTTTCAACACCTAAAGGGGGACATGGCTGTTTTTTGGGTCTCGAGGGCAGGAGAGAAAACCAATAATCGTCCAAAGAAACCCCTACACAGGTGTTAAAAAGGGGGTCTCTGAAGATGTCATTCACGAGCTCCTGGAAGACCCAAGGGGGATTAAAACCCGTCCGAATGGGATGACCAATGCTCGAAGTGGCCGTCCGGGGGGTTTTATGCCGTCTTCACATTCAAATTTCCTTGCGGAAAACGGACCAAATTGTAGGCCCCCAGATCCCCCTTAGTGAAGACCTTAGCCCACAAGGCGGTCCGGGAAATTTCAGTGACAACGGCAGCGGGTAACTATTTTTCACCGTGATCCTTTTTCAAACCCCCGATAATCCCATGCAGGGGGGGTTTAAATAGCCATCCTTTTTTTCCACGAAAAAGAATCCCCGCTCCTGGGGGGAGAGGAGGATTTTCCGGGGAAAACCCCCTTTTGTAGATTTTCCTCTATAAACTTGGGCTTTGCCTGCCCCCTCCGGCAAAAGGAAAAAGGGTTTGACCTGACCCCGTGGGGGGCTGGGGGCCCCGGGAAAAAAGCTCAATGGGAAAAGTCTAGGGCGATATGGCGGGGGTCTCCGCTTGGGTTTTTTTCCGAAAACCCCCCATCGGGGAACTCCAAATATTCGGCTGGTAGAAACCCCCCAACGTCTAAACGGGGGGGTCATGCCAGAGGGGAATTGGGGAAAACACTGGGCGAAGGGGCCAACCCAAAAGCGACCAGGCAATTTTGGGGCCCCAGCGAGGTTTTCTTCAACCCGTTTGTCCAGTCCAGCGAAGGGGGAGTGGAGCCCCCAGCCAAGGAAAAATTCCCCAAAAAGAAAAAGCCGGACGAGGAGCGAAAGGGAAAAACGTAGAAGGAAAACTCTTCCTTTTGTAGCGCCGCTATTTTTGGAGGGACAGTTGGGTTGGGACAAATTGGATGGGTGTTTCCCAAACGGTCCCCCTCGACGGAAAAGAAGGGGGTAACAAAAAGGTTTTTCCGGCGGGCCCCCCGGGAAAACATACTTTTTGGGCCCCACCAAGACTTTATTTGGTTTAAAATTTCCCCGGGGTTTTGCCCGAATCCAAAATGACCGGGAAATTGGAACGAGAAATTTCCCGCCCTTTAGTCCCCGACCTCACTGGGATCAACAACATGGAGAGGGAGGATTTGGGGGCCTAGGGAAAGCCCCCCCCACAGAACCCAGGTTTCGGGGGGTTTTCCCCCATGCTCGGGGGGCTTTTGGGCAACCCTTCGGTAATGCTCGGGCTGCCCCCCAGTAGAGGGACAAAATTCCTTTGGGCCCACGCTTTTCCAACTCTTGGGTCCTTTTTTGAGATGGGCCCGAATTCCCAAAACTGCAAAGGGGTCCTCCGGGTTTTTTTGGGGGTTGGCGGAAATGTTTGGGGCCCGGGAGGCCTCTGGGAACACCGGGGGCCAAAAGGGGAGGAAACCCGGTTTTAGGTTTTGGGGTTAAAACTGGGGCACTCTTGCCGGGGAAATTCCCCTTTCCCCCTTCAAGGGAAACGCACATCAATGCGGGGTGGGCCCCAAACCCGGGTCAAGTCACGAGGGAAGATGGAATGTCCTTAAACGGCCCAAATGTCCTTAACCCCGATTGAGAGCCCTTTTTTGAAGGTGGGGCACAGAGCCGGCCCCCGTTTTCCCTGACAGTTTCAGGGCAACCGCATAATCTCCCACGGGCAAATCCCCCGGCATAAAAAGGTTTGGGGGGGCTGTTCCCCCGGCGGGGGATCACAGCTGGTTTTCCCCCAAAAAAAACTGCGGGAAATCACTGGGAAAGGGCCCCGTAAAGGGCCCCGTCACTGGGTCCCTTCCTGCCCCAGAGGGGTTTGCCCCTGCCAGGGCCCCCCCCCCTTAAAAGCAGGGGGTTGGGCCACAAAAGCCACTTTCACCGGAAACCCCTCGGAAAAAGGAACTGATTGGGCCATCAGCTCCACGTGCATAAAATTGGGTGATAACCCCCTGCAGGTTTCGGGTCTCCGTCGAACTTGGCGGGGGCCTTTACCAAGCTTGGGGCCGGGCCCCCGAGCCAAGGAACCCGCAGAGGCAGGGACAACCACGGGGAGAAAGGCGGGGTTTTCTTTGGGGTGGTGGGGGGCTGATTTAGTTGCTCAACAAAAGTGGAACAAAACTGGGTTAGTTTTCTTTTCGCCTTTTGAACCCAGTTGGGCTGTGATGGCGGGCAACAACCCGTCGTTAGATCCGCCAGGCCCGGGGGAATGGGCAACCCCTTTGGGGGGAAACCCCTGGCCGGATCTTACTGGTTTAAAGGTCTGGGGATTGGGGTTTCCCCTGGACCAAACCCCAAGGGGATTTGGGGGAAGCCCCACACCAAGGGAGCGGAATTTTAAGGAGGTCCCCCCGGTTTCACCAGAGGGCCCCCCGCAAAGGGAGGATGGACTTGGGTTGCGGGAGGGAAAACTCCCAGGTTTGCTTCCCCTGGCGGGACTTGCTTTTTGGGGGCGGCCAAGGGAAAGGGGAGGTACAAATCGGAAAACCAGGCCCCGTAGCTTGGGGCAGGTTTGAAGGTTTTGGGCAGGGGACTTTCGCCGGGCCCTTAAAAGGCCCCCCCTTCCTGCTCCCTTTTTTCCCGGCCGGGGTTTTTTTTTGAAAGTCTTTCCCAAAAAGCAAACCCTCGAAAAAACCGTCCGAAAAACCCCTGGGCCCCTGGGGGCATGCCCCTTTAAAATTTTTTGGGTCCAATTTAAAAAAATATTAATAATTTTGTTTAATAACTCCACAAAACAGAATATCATCTACACAAAAATTCAAACAATCAGGGGATGACATTATTCCAAAACTTCTTTTTAAACCCAATTTTTTAACAAAATAGTTTTTCCAAAAATCAGGGAAATGTTGGGGTCAGGGCTTTTTTTTTTCCACCTCAAGAGGGAAAGGAAGGGCTCCCCTCCCGTAAAGTCGGGGCGGTGATCGTCATATAATTTGCACGAACCATTTTTTAAATGATTTCCAAGGGGGGGAGCTATAGGGGCTCAAAGTAGCAGTCATTACCCCGGTTCCCCACAGGCTTGAGGAGGGGCCCCAAAATGCCCTCCTTTCCCCCGAAAAGGAAATACCAACTTAAATTAAGGGGGCACATTGGGGAAAATGGGGGCCCAAAATTTCCCAAAATTTTTTTGCCCCTAGGGCCCCAAGCTTCAAGGGTTTTCACCTCTGGAAAAGACCATTTTAGGGAGAGTTTGCAGCCTGGCAGTGTCACTTTCTTTCCCCCCCTTGTTTTATACACGCTTCAAAGGATCACTTTTATGTAAAAGGGGTCAGCGGGGCAGGGGGGGGTATAGGGGTTTGGGGGTCACCTGCAAATTTATAAATTTTCCCTTTTAGGCCAGAATTTTCTGCTTCCTTTTCTCTTTTTATTTCTGGGTCCGCTTGCCTGTGACTACTCTTTTCTCTGGAACCTTTGGGCCCGATTTAAATCTCCCAGAAAATGACCCACGTTCCCTGACTTTCCGGGAGGGGGGTTTTTCAGCTTTTTTTTCTTGAGCCTTTTTTACTTTTTGGTTTTGACCTTTAAGCCGTCCCTACACCCCCTTTTTCCCGGCAGTACCACCAGTTGGCGATTACCGTGCATGGGAAACCCGGGACATGCAGGGAGCTTTTGCCCCAGGTTTCCTGACTATTTGGGGTTTTAAATTTTGGTTTAAAAAGCTTCTTTTTCCCTTTTAACACGCCAAGCTTGGTAGGGGTTTTAAAGGTTTTTGGGGGGACAAAATTTTTGTGCATTTTGGGAAGTTGCCTTTGCACTGGAAACCCCAAGAGGTGCATAAAAAAAGGCGGGGTAAAGCCCAAAAGAGGGCCCCTTTTTTTGGGTTTTTTTCTCTCCTTACTTTGGGGGAAAAATTAACCCTTTCTAAAGCAACAATGTAAAATGTTTCCCCCGTTTATTGGGTGGTTAAAAGATTCGAAAGTCAAATCATTCCCCTCAATGCCAAGAAATCCACCATGGGCCAACCCGGGCAGGTTTCATTAAAGGGGGTTTGGGGCCCCTAAAAATGATTGGGTTTTTTAAAATTTAAAAAAGATTTTTTAAAAAAAAAACAAGCACTTTGGGGAATAATTTTGTTTATTACCCAAAAGTCCAAAAGATTTTGAGTTTTGGGCCCTTTTTAAATAGTACTACATCAGCTTCTAATCTCTATGCACTGTTCCCGGTTTGGGTCTTTAAACCACGGCTGTCAGGTTTTGATGACTCCCTCCCCCTTTTAAGGAAAAACGGTTAAAAGAATAAACCCCTCCTGCAAAAGTAAAAGGGTTCTTTTTGGGGGGAGGGGGGGGAGGGGATCTACCCCCCTGTTGGGGTACTGGGGGCCCGCCTGATTAACCCCGTTGTGGGGGCCTTCTTCCCCTCCGCTCTTCCCACACAGAAAATTTAGTAAAGGGTGAAACTCGATCAAAAAAGATGTACAGGGCCCTTTTAAAACCCTGTTTTTGTTTTTCTATAATCATGATGGTCTTTTTGGGTTGGGTTGTGGGAAAATACTAATACTATACAGATCAGCATTGTGAATCCTTTGCTCTGCTTTTACTAGTGACACATACTGAATTTTAGTAACCCCTTCCCTAGCTGCCCTGTGGTCCTGTTTTCTTACCGGTTTGTTTTTGTTGCTTTGGAAAATGTGGAGAAAATTAACTAAGCAGGGGGTAAAAGGGGAAAACCAAAACCCCTTCCCGCTCTGCTATTAGCATACCCAGCTTCACAGACCTCTGGTTTCCCCACTCAAAGTTAGGGCCTCTCCCCTGCTGTCTCCGTGGAGCTAACAAGACCTAAGGGAGGCACACACAGGGTTTAAATCTGGCAGCAAACCCCTCCCCCCCGCCCCCGCCCCCCCTCTCTGCTGTTAGAAATTACAAAAGGAAGCTTCTGTTGCTGAGGGAAAGGGGGGGGGAGGGAGGATTAAAAAGGGAGACAAAGAACACGCCCCTCAATTTCCCAAATCCCGGCACAGAAATAAGGGTTTAAAAGCTTGGTAAAAGGGGACAACTCCTTTATTTCCCCTTTTGGGGAGCATGGGGTTTCTTGTAGAGAAACCAAAGGGCAGCCCCCCAAAAATTCCATTTACTCCCGGGTTCCCGACTGTGGGGTTTAAATGGGGAGCTAAGGGCCTTTTTCTACATAAAAAAAAAATCTGAAAAAAAGCCATAAAGGGCCCAAAAAAAAAAATCCCCCAAAATCCAAAAAAATCCCAAAAATTCCCCCCCTACTAAAAAAATTAACTTTTTAATAAATAACGAAAAAAAAAAAAAACTTTCTGAAAAATTTAGAAAAAAAAAATCAATGCTTAAAAAGGGACTGAAAACCCATTCCCTATTGCATAAAAAATAAAGGGGAAAACCCCGAAAACCTATTAAAATAAAACCTAGACTTCCCCCGACCACTTTTACCCTTCTGGCTTTTAAATGGTAAAACCCGCCCCAACCCAAAGGGGAGGGCCCACAGAACCATTTTTAGTTTGTTCCCTAAAAATTGGAAATCTATATGGGTAACCCGGGTGTATTAATTTAACAATAAGGGGGCTTTTTAAAAAAAGAGAGGGGAATTTCAGGGGACCTTAAAACAAAATTAAAAGGGAACAAAATCAAAGGGCAAAATAAGCCCAAAACAAATAGGCCAAAACAGGAAAAAATTAAATACTGTAACAACCAGTCAGAAAATACAATTTTCCCCCCCCTACATGTTTCCCTCCTATTGTTAAAGGAATTATCTAGAGGTTTTAAAAGATTTCATAAACACTTAATTAAAAAGCATTTTATAAAATAAAAAATTTTAAAAATAATTTTCCCATTGCAATTTTATGGTTTTTTTTTTTTTTTCTTTCTTTTTGCTTTTTATTCATCCAAACCAAAAAAAAATCCACCCTTTTTTCAGTTTAAACTTCCTGCATGTGGGGGGGGCCAAATAAATTTTTTCCCCCACTTCAAAAAAAAACACTTATTTGAAAAAAGACGTCTCTTCCCAAAAGGGGAGAAAAAGTCCTGGTGCAAAGGAAAATCTTCCCCGATGGAGCCTCGGCCGAAGCAGGAGCCCAAAAGGGACTCAATTGTCTTAAAAAATAAAAACCAAACTTAATTCAAAAAGAAGTATTTATATTTGCCTTAATATCCAAAATATATAAAAGACACTTATTTGACTCAATAAAACATTTGGATATAGGAAAATATAAATGAACAGATTCTTTATTTTTTAACCTAAAAAACCTTTAAATGAAAGCTGTAAGCTATCTTTTGTAAAAGTTTTTAAACTTTTTACAATTTTTTTAGAATATAAAACTGTAAAAAATATATAAAACTATATAACTTCCCATTGAAATAAGTTACTATTTAGAAGACTCGATTAGAACATCCTATTAGCTCCCCCTAGTGGGCTTTCACTGAATTTCTATTGGTTCTTGGCTCATTATTGCACTGAAAGTCCTGAAAGTAGGTCAATAGATTACTAAAGTTCCAAAACACATTGAGACCTCCTACACCCTCTAATGGACATTTTTTGTATAACGCAACAGGATCACTATTCCTCAAACTATCATTTCTGTCACCTCATTTACCGTAAGCCATTTGGTTTCAAACTATTAAGATTGAAGATCCAGAACGTCTCTCATTTTTTAAGGATCCCCCCCCCCTTTCTGCTCTATTTAGCGCTATGGCCTCTTTTGGGTAAACTGTATATTTTCTATAATTCTCTCCATGTATTTCTTTGAAATGTCTGGAGACGCTGTGCAGTAGGACCCCCCTCTGAATATTGGATCTGTGCAGTAGGACCCCCCTCTGCATATTGGATCTGTGCCGGTTTATGCGGCAAGATAACTGTATCATTGTCTTTCAGACATATTGCATCCCAATTGGTGCTTCACCGGACAGCACCTTTCAGGCCACCACCTTTATTGATTCAGGATCTGCAGGAAACTTCATAAGCCACGAACTAGTGACCAGGTTTCGTCTCCCAGTGATTCCGTTGCAGAACCTTTTTCTCGTCTCGTTGGTCAGTGGCGAATGCCTATCCGCTTCCGTACTGCCCCCCTCACCTTGCAGGTTGGGGCTCTTCACAATGAGACTCTGCAACTTCTTGTCCTGCCTAGCTCCTCCTCTTAAAATCCTTCTGGGCCTCCCATGGTTGCAGGACCATACCCCGACCCTGGATTGGAGCTCAGGTGAAGTCTTGCATTGGGGTTCCGCGTGTTTCTCGCGTTGCCTGTCGAAGCCGCAACCTGCTCCTCGGGTCGCCTACCTGAAATCTACCAAGCCTCCACCAGGCCTACCTAGGCCATACTGGGACTTTACTGACGTCTTTTCGGAAAGACAGGCCGAAATGCTTCCTCCACACCGGCCTTATGATTGCCCCATTGATCTGCAACCTGGCAGCACTCCTCCCTGGGGACGGGTCTATCCCCTCTCCGTCCCGGAAACTAAGGCTATGTCTGAATACATCATTGAGAACCTCAGTAAAGGTTTCATTCGTAAGACCTCGTCTCCAGCAGGAGCCGGCTTCTTTTTCGTGGAGAAAAAGGACGGGTCTCTCCGCCCTGCATCGACTATCGGGGCTTAAATAAAATTACAGTAAAAAACCGCTACCCTCTGCCTTTGATCTCTGAACTCTTCGACCGCCTGCATGGCGCAAAAATCTTTTCCAAGCTGGATCTACGCGGTACCTATAACTTAATCCGCATTCGTGAAGGAGATGAGTGGAAAATGGCGTTTAATACGCGGGACGGCCACTTCGAGTATTTGGTTATGCCATTCGGTCTCCGTAACGCCACTGCAGTATTTCAGAACTTTGTCAATGAGATCTTTCGGGAACTACTCTACATCTGTGTGATTGTTTACTTGGACGATATTTTAATTTTTTCCCCTGATCTCGAGACTCATCGCCACCACGTCCGCTAGGTCCTCAGGCATCTCCGTACCCATCAGCTTTTTGCCAAACCGGAGAAGTGTCTCTTTGAACGTTCCAGCTTACCCTTCTTAGGGTACATTGTCTCTGATAAGGGTCTTCAGATGGATCCTTCTAAACTCTCTGCAGTGTTACAGTGGCCACAACCGGTGGGCCTTCGGGCCATTCAATGTTTTTTGGGATTCGCCAATTATTATAGACAATTTATCCCACACTTCTCTACACTTGTGGCTCCCTTGGTGGCTCTAACTAAGAAAAACGCCAATCCCAAATCCTGGCCCCCAGAAGCTCAAGAAGCCTTCAACCGGCTCAAGTCTGCATTTGCGTCGGCTCCGGTCCTGTCTCGCCCGGACCCTAACCGCCCTTTTATTCTGGAAGTGGATGCTTCTTCTGTCGGTGCCGGGGCTGTCCTTCTGCAGAGATCCTCCTCTGGTAAACTACATACTTGTGGGTTTTTCTCCAAGACGTTCTCTCCTGCCGAGAACAATTATACCATAGGTGATCGAGAATTATTGGCCATAAAGCTGGCTCTAGAAGAATGGCGTCACCTGCTGGAGGGGGCTCGCCACCCTATTGACATCTTCACGGACCACAAGAACCTCCTATATCTTCAGTCGGCTCAACGCCTGAACCCCCGGCAAGCCAGATGGTCGCTCTTTTTTGCCCGTTTTGACTTCCGTCTACATTTCCGGCCAGCCGAGAAAAACGTCAGAGCTGACGCTCTATCTCGTTCTTAAGATACGGTGGGTCTTGAGCCACCTCCCCTGCACCTAGTCCCCCCAGAACGACTCGTCACTGCTACCCCCGTGGATCTCCAACAACTACCTCCCGGGAAGACGTATGTGAGTCCTGCCTTGCAGCCTAGAATCCTGAAGTGGGGACACTCTTGTCGTACAGCGGGGAATCCAGGAGTCCATATATCGCTACAGCTGGTCTCCCATTATTACTGGTGGCCCACCCTCGCTCACGATGTCAGGGACTTTGTTCTGGCCTGCACCTCCTGTGCCCGTAATAAGGTCCCTCGCCTCACACCCGCAGGCCTTCTTCAGCCTCTCCCGGTGCCGGAAAGACCCTGGACCCATGTCGCCATGGACTTTGTTACAGATCTCGCTCCCTCATCTGGAAACACAGTCATCTGGGTGGTGACCGATCGTTTCTCCAAAATGGCTCATTTTATCCCTCTGCCTGGGTTACCCTCTGCCCCCCAGCTGGCCCAACATTTTTTCTGGCATGTTTTCCGATTGCACAGTCTCCCTTTGCATATTGTCTCTGACAAGGGAGTTCAGTTTATTGCTAAATTTTGGCGGGCTCTGTGCTGTCAGTTGCAGGTTCAACTAGATTTTTCATCTGCATACCACCCTCAAACTAACGGGCAGGTAGAGCGGGTTAACCAGGTGTTGGGTACCTACTTGCGGCATTTTGTGTCCGCTCGTCATAACTGGTCCAATCTTCTCCCCTGGGCAGAGTTTTCCTATAACTCTTTAGATTTGGAATCCGCTGGGGCCTCCCCCTTTTTTGTCGTCTTTGGGTTACATCCCCGCCCACCTCTCCCCCTAGCTACCTCGTCTCTTTTCCCTGCCGTGGATGCCCAAGTAAAGGACATCAAGGCTGTCTGGCAACTCACACGACAGGCCCTGCTACGGGCTTTTGCTCGCACCAAACTTCAGGCTGACAGGTATCGTAGGTCCCAGCCCTTATTTGAGCCGGGCAATAGGGATTGGTTATCCGCCAAGTACATCCGCTTCAAAGTGCCCAGTTACAAGTTGGGCCCCAAATACTTGGGCCCTTTTGTGGTACTTCGGAGACTGAACCCAGTATCCTACAAGCTCCGCTTGTCCCCGACCTTACGTATTCCTAACGCCTTCCACGTAGATCTGTCTCACCTTCTCCTGTAGCCGATACAGATAACATCTTTGAGGTTAAAGAGGTGTTGGCTGAGAAGACTGAAGCGGTTCTTCCTTATTGACTGGAAGGCCTTCGGTCCGGAAGAGCGTTCATGGGAACCAAAGGCCAACCTGTCCCCTGATCTCCTCGCTAAATTCCAAAAGAAGAGGGGTGACCTAAGGGAGGGGGTACTGTCACAGGGCCCGTCCCCGCGGCTGCCCGGAGCCCTTGCCCTTCTGCTCTTGGCCGGGAAACCCCATACTCACCAGTCCCCGCTCCTGTGTCCGGCTCCGACGGCCGCCGCGTGCGTATCCGCTGCTTAGGGCGCGCGCGCGACGGCTGGTTGGGATTTAAAGGGATAGCGCGCTGGTAATTGGCCTTTGCTGGCCGCTGACCCTATTTAGTGTGCACACCTCCTACACTCACTGCCAGTTCGTTGGTGTGTGTTTGGAGTGCTTAGTTTGTATTCAGAAGTCCGTCTTGTCTACCTGTGCACCAGTCCGCCTGCTTACGTTTCTGACCTTGCCTGTTTGCCGTCTGCCCTGATCGTCTGCCCGTCTCTGACCACGAACCTCTGCCACCTACCCTGACCTTCTGCCTGTCCCGGACTACGCCTCTGAATTACAATTTTGTACCACGCTGTACCCCAGCCGCCACCGCAAGCAAGTCTCATTAGGGCCAGGGTAGCGACCTGGTAGCCTCACACCGCAGCAAGTCCATCCCACTTTGCGGCGGACTCTGGTGAACACCGGGGGCTACTTAGACTCCGCTCCCTGGCGTGGCTTAACTATCATCGCTTGCGGTGGTCCAGCGAATCCACCTCCGCATTACATCTATCCCTTGAAGAGTCTTTATTCAAATAAGTGTTTTTCTTTGGAATTTTGCCTGATCATCTCCCGACAAGAGTATAGAAGTGGCTGCATTGGATTTATTGTATTTGCGATTATCTGTGTTTCACCAGCTCATTGTGCAACAAAAAAAGGTGAGAGGCTAAAAAGGTTGTTTGTCTTTCCTTTATCTGCTGAATACTACACAAGGAAGCACCTTCTCTCTCCTCTCCTCCCCCCTCCCTTTGTTTTTCTTTTGTCCATGTGTGTTGGAAAACTCTTAGTTCTCCAGCTTGTCTTTCCTACAACTCCCAGACTGCATTGCAATCTAGAACTTCCCTACACAATTATCACGGCTAGACATCGTGCTAACAAAAGTGTGTAATCCCCCAACTTTATAGTTGCTGTCATGATATTGATGTTAGCTAGGACTCACTAGATGAGTCACTGTGTAAATTGTACAGAGCTGCAGTCATCATTTTCCTGACAGCAGTACACAACTCCCCAGCTCTGAACTGCTGTTCTCTGCTCCCATTACTAAGTTCTGCCATCAGGACTCAAAGATAGACAAACAGGCCCCCCCCCCCCCCCCCCTGTAATTACTCTAATGTTATTACTTCTATCACTAGAAAACTAAAGGCTGGTAAGAGTGAACATAGCCAGATCCGTCTCTGCTCAGGTCAAACCCAATACAGAGAAGTGTTCCTGAGCTTAACCTAGCTTCAAAGCACACCCACTGAGTAATGACAAAATATTCATTGAGGCCATGTGATCAATGAACATCACATGGTTTGCAGGAGAAAGGGGTAAGGGAGGACACAGCTCTTTGCCTGGTTCTGAACAGCAGGACAGGTAAATAGTTTGGTATAGGTACAAAGTTTGGTATAATAAAGTTGTGAGCCCAATAACAAATAAAAAGATAGTCCTGGAGAACCCTTTTAAGGAATCATCAGTGGGGTTACCTGTAATAAGAAGGTGGCTCAGAAAAACAAATGCACAAATAAGATGTCCTTTCCTATCATGGAAGATAGAATATCAATAGTTGTTTAGTTGGATAAATACTTCTAGGTAGTCAAGAAGGTGTACTCCAGTGGAGAAAATGTATGGAAGCTGATGTGCTTAACCACACATAAGTTTACAGTCCCAAAGTAACAAGAGGGGGAGGGGTTAAAATACTCCCATATTACCTACATCCTCCAATCAGCAGCTTCATGCAATCCCCAGCTATACATAATCTTCTAATAGAGTGACAAAATGACACAGGCACCAATGATAGGCTGTATTTACTTTACTAATATGTCATTATACTGTCACAATAACATATACTTACATACAAATCCATGTCTCTGTCCGGCGGCATCCTCGTGGGACCACTGAATCTGCACGGGATACATTCACTTCGCTATCACACCCTAATAGTAACGCGCATGCGCAGGCTTTCAGTTTTATCAACGCATGCATACCCGGAAGCAGAGATCTACTAGCAACCATTTCTTGGTGTAATGATCCGGCGGTATCAGTATACACTGTCGGTCGCCGGAATATGCTAGATCCTCAGCGATCACCGTGAGCAAGATAGTATAGGTGGTGACCCACGGTGACAGCCAAAGTTCCGGACAAGGACAGCAGATGCTATTATGGGTGACAGGACACAGCGGGTGTAACTGTAGACAGGTAGCAGGTTTCAGGTAGGTAACAGACTGGTACAAAGGCAGATAGTCAGCAGGTATAACGGACTGGTGTAGCAGAAGATAGCACACAAGTAGCGCACAGGTAATGCAGGATTACACTAGATACTTGAACAGCAGTAGTGCAGCAGCCAGATGTCAAGCTCTATGTAGGTACAGCAACGATCTGACCCTGGAGCAAGGGCAGGAAGTTCCTCTTATAGACAGGCGACACAGGACTAGAAGCAGGTAATTGGGACACTGTCCCTTTAAATAGCAGAAGACCACTGAGAGCACGCCCTAGATGGTGCACCTGTATGCATAGACAGCCAGAGCGGACGGGTGCTAGCAGGATTCCGGACAGGTGAGTAGGAACTGCCGGCGAACGCCACCACCGGCGCCACAGCAGGGTCAGGAGCTGAGACTGAGCGGGGACTTGGCCATACCCATGGCTGAGGACAGGAGCCCTGGCATGGACCGTCTCACTTGGTTCTGATCCTGACACGCTGGAGAGGCTCACGCTCCTTTTAGGTGAATGGAGCTCAAACCCCTCATTTGTGTTGACATGAGAAGTCAAGAGAAGCGAATCCCGGGGAGCCCCAGAACAGCAGAAGAGGGGTGCCTAGATAAGTATCAGTTGTTGTTTTTATTTGTACTACCCTTGCCTCGATGCAGTGTATTTTTTCCATTGGACAACCCCTTTAAATATTCTACAACTGTTTCTTACATCTGGGTGACAAATCATTCAATATGGCCTTCATTAGACCTCCATTGTTACTGTGTAGGATTTAGAACATGATAAAGTAATATAGACATTCAGATGCCCAGAACAGTTGAGCATCAACCATGTCGTGGAAAGAGACGAGGACTAAGGTGGTACAAATCTCATCATCTCCACCCAGTAGTTTGTGGTGACCGCTTCCTGTCTTTGAGTGCAGAGACGACATGAGATCTGGACACTATAAATTATAAAGCCGGGGCACCTGTCTACAGACATCATGGCTTATATACTCCTCCTGCTGGGACTGATCACAGGTATAGTAACAGTGGGGACCACAGGGGGATTACTGGGGAATCTACTGCAGGATTATTACACATCTATAAAGGTTTTACCTGCTCCCAAAGAAAGGAGATGTGCAGCTTCCTCAGCACATAGAGATGTGTATGATTAGGAGAGTACAGATATTATGGTAACATGTAGGATCCGGCACCTGGAGGAGATATCATGTATGGTTATGAGAGTACAGATATTATGCTAACATGTAGGATCCGGCACCAGGAGGAGATATCATGTATGGTAATGAGAGTACAGATATTATGGTAACATGTAGGATCCGGCACCAGGAGGAGATATCATGTATGGTAATGAGAGTATAGATATTATGGTAACATGTAGGATCCGGCACCAGGAGGCGGTATCATGTATGATAAGTAGAGAATCAACATCATGGTAACATGTAGGATCCTGCACCAGTAGAGGATATCATGTATGATGAAGAGAGTATGGATAGTACGGTAATATGATTGATCCTGCACCAGTAGAGAATATCATGTATGATGAGGAGAGTATGGATAATACAGTAATATGGTTGATCCTGCACCAGTAGAGGATATCATGTATGATGAGGAGAGTATGGATAGTACAGTAATATGATTGATCCTGCACCAGTAGAGGATATCATGTATGATGAAGAGAGTATGGATAGTACAGTAATATGATTGATCATGCACCAGTAGAGGATATCATGTATGATGAGGAGAGTGTGGACAACATTGTAACATAGTATTTTGTACCTAGAGGGACATCATATATCATGAGAAGAGTTTCGATGTTTTCATATGTTTGTAAAGAACTATTATCTCACCAGTGTGATTGGTGACATACAGTATATCATGATTCATGCTGCTGAACTTATTTGTATGGAGATGAATCTTCCTGTTATTTGGTAAATATCTCCATAATATACATATAATTGTTTTATGTGACTTAGAATACACCATATTAATAACATTATACCAACATATACTAATATATAAAGAAAAAGCAAAAAAGGGGGTGCAGAATAGTGAAAGTACATTATAAGTATTGATGTGATATGTTGAGTGGCAGTTATGCTGACCTTGCGGAGTTGTGCTACTAATGTAGAGGCACAACTCTCGTAAGTGCTTACAGGGTTCTCTGTCTGAGCCTGTCACATGGCAGCCGCAGGTCTCCTGCTCCAAAGCCACTCTGACAACAATGTATATACGGAGCAGAAGCAAGAAGAAAATGGTGGACCCGGCGCTCGGAGCAGAAGAAAACCTCGGATGAGGCAACGGAATAATGTTAAAAATAAAAGTATTTTATTTTTAAATGATGTAAAGGAGTGTTAACCTTCACACTATTAAAAACAAATAAATGAACACTACTTCTGAGGAAGCACCGGTGTACGGCGTGAAACGCATCAAGTGTCCTTTTATTTGTTTTTAATAGTGTGAAGGTTAACACTCCTTTACATCTTTTAAAAATAAAATATTTTTATTTTAAACATGATTTCGTTGCCTATTCCGAGGTCTTCTTCTGCTAATATATAAAGAAATAGACAAATACGAATGTTGGAGGTATTAAGCTGTGGTGTTAATTTTAAGGGTTACACAAATAAATAATTAATTAACAAATAATTCCCTATTTTAATCTTAACCCCTTCCCACCGCAGCAATTTTTTTCCTCCCAGATTTCCATTGGCCCATAACTTTTTTTTTTGCATCTGCATAGACCTATTGTCACGAGTCACACCATGGTTTCCACTGTGCCAATCTGTTGGTGTTGTTTAGATAGAGAGTTACTGTATTACTTGTCTATTCCGTGTACCTGACCTTCTGCCTGTTACCAGTGACCCTGCTGTCTGCCCTGACCTCTTCACCTGTCCCTGACTACGCTCTTCTCTTTTGATTTGGTACCAAGCTGCACCCTGGCCGCCACCGCAAGCAAGTCGCGTCGGGGTAGAAACCTAGGAGTCTCCTGCTGCACAAGTCCAACAATCTTTGCAACGGGCTCTGGCAAAAAATAGGAGTCTTCTTAGACTCCGCTCCCAGACATGGCCTATACCACCGTTTGCGGTAGTCCAGAACTTCCACATCCTGGACCCTTGTGACACCTATGAGGGATTGTTTTTTTGTGGGACGAGACATTCTTTTTAATGGTATCATTGACCATAGCATAGAATTTACTGGGAAGCAAATATATTTTTATTAATATATAATATATAAAATATTATATATATATATATATATATATATATATATTATATATATATATATATATATTCAGAACATGAAAAAATGCAATTGCAAAATTTTTTGGGTGTGGGCATTGTTTTTATAGAGTTCACTGTTTCTTATAATGACATGTTATCTGTATTCTGCAGGTCGATATAAATCTATGAAATTTCAAATTATGTTTTAGCACTTTAAAAACAAAAAAAAATTCTATTTTTTAAATTTGTTCTGCAGCACCAACAAACGATAACTTTTATATTTTTCCATCTGTGGACCTGAATGAGGACTTGATTCTTGCAGATTGCAGAGTAGTTTTATTGGTAATATTTTAAGATGCATTTGACTTTTTGATCACTTTTTGTTCCAGTGTGTTAGGGATGCATAAATGACCCCCCAAAAACCTATTTTGCTACTTATTTTCTTTTCTTTTAAGGTATTTAGAATACAAGAAGAATAATGTTATATTCTTATAGATAGACTTTTACAGGTGTGGCGATACTAAATACAGTAGTTGTAGCTTTTTGAATTTTTTTATTTGTAAAATGCCAGGGTGTAATAGGTGTAGTAACATGGTAGCCACGGAGGTCATCATTAGATCCCTGGCTGTTGTGAAAAACCCTTAGCACCCTGCAACCTTGTCGCCATGGACGAAGCATCTAAGTGGTTAAAAGGTTGGGCTCAGAGATAATTAGTAATTCCTAAGTGTTGACTATTGTGTATGGACAGGGCTCAGCAAGGAGTCCACTCCCTAAACAGCAAAACCATGTAACTGTACATCATTTTGTGTTAAGGGGCTAATTTTCCTTGCCTTTTTCCTTGCCAAATTTTTCATTAAAACCTTCAAATTCAGTTTCAAGTTATTAGAAGTTTCAACTTAGAAAATTTAAGTTCACCACTGATACTGGAAGTGTTAGAAGTAATCTTAGTGCTACAAATAGATACTTTTTTCTTGTTTTACAAAGAGAAGTACATTGGTAGTAGCATAGATTATGGAAGTCTTCGAGCTGCAGTTTGAAGTTGACTGCAGATATCTTTAGCATCAATATCTTTTTTGTATCAGAGTTTTCATAAGGGAGGCTGTTTTTTACTCAGTGTTATAGATTGTGCTTAAGGCAGTTGCCAGGTACACCGTTAAGGCAGCATCGGTCCTGACTGCAAGGCCTTACATGTTCCTTGAAAATATTTTCATACACATTTGTATTCTTTGTATGGAGTCATCACAAGGTAACATTAGACAACAGTGAAACCAGTTCACCTTGATAATCCAATAAGCTTCTCCTGGCCGGTTGGATGGATCAGCTTTAACCCCTTACCGACATATGGCGCATGAGTAAGGTCCTATGTAGCAGCACATAAATTTAAATCTACAAAAACAGCAGATGCGTGCTGCGAAATGCTGCTGACATCCGCTGTTAACAGCAGAGAGCCAAGTCGGCTCTATTCCCTGCTGTTCTGCAGAATACAGAAAATAAGTCATTTATACTGAAGAGTGAACGACTTCTTTTGGTTTCCCAGTATATTCTGTGGTACGTTCAATGACACCATTAGAAGGTACATTTTATCCCGCAAAATAAAAGCCCTCATATTTCTATGTAGAAGGAAAAATATGAAGACCAGTATTATGACTGGCTGGCAGGAAAGGGTTAAACATTTACAGAAAGGTAAATAAAGATTGTTACCAAATAAATTGCTGTTCTGATTTTGCTTTCAGAGTTTAGAGCAGTTTTTATTTGCCACTCAGTTAGGAATTCCAGAGCTGATATGCCAATCACTATTAGGCTATGTTCACACGGTTTATTTTGGGATGGATTTCTTTCCGTATTTCGCGCCGTACTGCGCAAAATACGGCTGAAATCCGTCCCAGTCATTATGGTAATCCACAGTTCTCATAGAGAACTATGGATTCCATCTCGTCTCCCCGCACGACGTATTTCAGCGGGATACACAGGATACGCGCTGTGGATAATGAAAGTCTATGGCCCCTGCCCCCGCTGCACGGCACACGCCGTAATTGTGGGCGAAATCCGTCCCGCAATTACGGCGTGAATAAGCCGTGTGAACATAGCCTTAGAGAACCAGCCACAGCTAGACAAGGAAGTGGGAGTCTTAATCTGTAAACTCATCCACAGCCTGAACAGGAAGTAGGAGCCTGAGGCTGTAGAACCACCCTTAGTCAAAACAGGAAGTGGGACCCTGAAGATGTAGAACCACCTAAAGCCTGAACAGGAAGTAAGAGCCTGAACTAGAGAACAGCCACAGAACTTCCTGTTCAGGCTGTGGGCAGTTCTCTAGCTTCAGGCTCTTACTTCCTGTTCAGGCTGTGGGCATTCTGTGGCTTTCTGAAACAGCATGGTGAGAAAACCCTTTTAAAGATATATGCCAAAACAGCATAAGATCCAGCACTTTTGTTAAAAATGTATTTATTTTTATGGTAGAAAGGTCCAAAATATGGTCACTGGTGTCTAAAAACACATGAAAACTACCGACGTGTTTTGGGCTAAACTGCCTCAGATAATTGACATGTTACTGGAAGAGTGCTCTTCTCTGCTAATCTGCCTGGGAAGCCAAAGGCCTGAGTCCTTAAAGGGGTTGTATCATTTCATTAAATTGTCTTCAGAATAAGGGGACAGTGAAAACAAGCAACTTTGCAATTAGATGTCATTAGCAAAGCTGTCTTGTTATCACATGATCTCTTATCTTCTGTTTATGTTTACACTGATATCCAGTCCTGGTCTGATCCCTCCTCCTCGCATTTCACTAGCTGAGAGCTCATTTACATTCTGTTCAGCCCCCAATCAGCTGTATTCACAGAGCTTGCATTCCTGTCTTTCACTCAAAGTAAGGGTTGGCACATTTCCACTCTGCACAGCCAGAAGAAACAGAATAACACTGCAGGGCTTCTACAATCAGGAAACAGCACAATTGTGTGTCGATCCCTGTCTCTCCTGCATAGAAGGGAGATCTGTGCCGTTCATAGAAAACTGGATTCAACTGTAACAAATCTCCAGCTGTGAGGAGAAGAGATCAGTGCTCAGTCTAGATTGAATGCAGCCTGTGGTATGTATACAGCTCTTACAAAATAAGACTGATAGGGAGAGACACAGTGACATGTGCACTCAGGGGGGGGGGGAGTCTCGGGAGCCAGCATAAACAGTGATGAAAGGGGATGATGTAAACAAGCTGGGAGGGGAAGAAACGCCCCTGGATTTCTAGAGTGGAGAAGCTGAGAGCAGTATGAATCAGCCGAACTAAAGAAGCGATACAGCCCCTTTAAGGTTCCCAGGCATCCTGCTCCAGGGCTGACGTGGGCGGCGCAATATTGTTATATCATGGTGCCGACTGGAGCGGGGTCAGAAGCTGGCCCGCCGGGTGTTGGGTCGGGGGATCAGGTGAGCTAATTATTTCTTTCTTTCATTTTTTTTTAATACGCATGGAGCCTACCTATGTGGGGGGAGGGGGTGGGGGGCTCCTATAGCCTACTTAAACACTGTATACCTATCTGAGGCCAATGTAAAGCCTCCGTGTCTATGTGGCTCCCTCTATAGCCTACCTAAAGCCTGACTATGTGGGGCCCCGATAGCCTGCCAATAGCTTGCCTTCCTATGTGGAGCCCTCTATAGCCTACATAAAATGTGCCTACCTATCTGGTGCCCCCTATAGACTAGCTTAAGCCTGTCTATGTGGGGAGGCTCCAATAGCCTACATAAAGGCTGTCTATATGGGGCTCCCTATAACCTCCTTACAGCCTACCTGCTTATGTCGGCCCTCTATAGCCTACCAAAAGCCTGCCTGTCTATGTGGGACTCCCTATAGCTTAACTAAAGCCTGTTTATTGTTGTGGGCCCCCCTATAGCCTACCTAAAGCCTGTCTACCTATGTGGATTTCCCTAAAGCCTACCTATGTAGGTCCCCCTGTAGCTTATTTACCTCCTTACATATGTGGGCCCCCTATAGCCTATATACCTACCTACCGATGTGGGGCCCATTTACCTAGCTACCTTGGGCCCACCTGTAGCCTACTTACCTAGATACGTGGGGTGCACCTACAGCCTACCTGTGGCCCACCTGCTGCCTACTGCCTAGCTAACTAACTACCTGGAGCCTAGCAACAGCCTATTTAGCTACTTAGGGACTGTCCACCTAATTGGGACCTAACTACTGACTACCTAGGGCCAATTTACCTACTTACCTGTAGTGTACCTACCTAACTGGGACCTACATTTGAAACCAGAAGTTTACATACACTATATAAAAAGGCACATATACATGTTTTCCTCACTATCTGACATGAAATCAGAATAAACTTTCACATTTTATGTCAATTAGGAACCAAAATTATTTACATTTGCCAAATGCCAGAATAATGAGAGAGGGAATTTTTAAGGCATTTTTATTACTTTCTGGAAAGTCAAAAGTTTCCATACACTAGAATTACTCTGCCTTTAAACAATTTACGCTCTAAACATTGTTAATGTGGTAAATGACTATTCTAGCTGCAAACGTCTGGTTGTTAATGCAATATCTACATAGGTGTATAGCGGCCCATTTCCAACAACCATCACTCCCGTGTTCTAATGGTTCATTGCGTTTGCTAACTGTGTAAGAAAGCTATTGGATATTTTGAACACTCTTGAAAACCCTTGTGCAAGTATGTTAGCACAGCTGAAAACAGTTTTGCTGATTAGAGAAGCTAAAACTGACCTTCCTTTGAGCTAGTTGAGAATCTGGAGCATTACATTTGTTGGTTTGATTAAACTCGTAAAAAGAGAACTTTTATGTGAAATTCGACAGTCTATTCTTGTTCTGAGAGATGAAGGCTATTCCATGTGAGAGATTGCCAAGAAACTGAAGATTTCCTACAACGGTGTTTACTACTCCCTTTAGAGGAGAGCAAAAACAGGCTCTAACCAGAGGAGAAAGAGAAGTGGGAGGCCCCCCTGCACAACTGAGCAACAAGTACAGTAGAGTCTCTAGTTTGAGAAATCAATGCCTCACAGGTCCTCAACTGGCAGCTTCATTAAATAGTATCTGCAAAACACCAGTGTCAATGTCTACAGTGAAGAGGCGACTCCGGGATGCTGGCCTTCAGGGCAGAGTGGCAAAGAGAAAGCCATATCTGAGACTGGCTAATAAAAGGAAAATATTAATATGGGCTAAAGAACACAGACATTGGACAGAGGAAGATTGGAAAAAGGTGTTATGGAGACGAATTGAAGTTTGAGGTGTTTGGATCACACAGAAGAACAACCTGCCTGATGCCATCTGTCAAGCATGGTGGAGGTCATGTGATGGTCTGGGGTTACTTTGGTGCTGGTAAAGTGGGAGATTTGTACAAGGTAAAAGGGATTTTGAATAAGGAAGGCTATTACTCCACTTTGCAGCGCCATGCCATATCCTGTGGGGGGCGCTTGATTGGAGCCTATTTCATCCTGCAACAGGACAATGACCCAAAGCACACCTCCAAATTATGCAAGAACTATTTAGGGAATTAGCAGGCAGCTGGTCTTCTATCTGTAATGGAGTGGCCTGCACAGTCACCAGATCTCAACCCCCATTGAGCTGTTGTGGGAGCAGATTGACCGTATGGTATGCAAAAAGTGCCCATCAAGCCAATCCACCTTGTGGGAGGGGCTTCTGGAAGCATGGGGTGAAATTTCCCCAGATTACCTCAGCAAATTAACAGCTAGAAGCCAAAGGTCTGCAATGCTGGAATTGCTGCAAAGGCAGCGACGAAAGCAAAGTTTGAAGTAGAAAATTATTATTTCAAATAAAAATCATTATTTCTAACCTTGTCAATTTTGCAACTCATTTGATAAATAAAAGCATGAGTTTTCAGGGAAAACACAAAATTGACCCCAAACTTTTGAACGGTAGTGTAGATCCTCTTAGAAGGTAGGTAGCTATATAGGCACCACCCGTAGGTAGGTATATAAGTGCCCCCTTAATAAATAGATATATACAGTACAGACCAAAAGTTTGGACACACCTTCTCATTCCAAGAGTTTTCTGTATTTTCCTGACTATACAAATTGTAGATTCACACTGAAGGCATCAAAACTATGAATTAACACATGTGGAATTATAGACTTAACAAAAAGTGTGAAACAACTGAAATATGTCTTATATTCTAGGTTCTTCAAAGTAGCCACCTTTTGCTTTGATTACTGCTTTGCACACTCTTGGCATTCTCTTGATGAGCTTCAAGAGGTAGTCACCTGAAATGGTTTTCATTTCACAGGTGTGCCCTGTCAGGTTTAATAAGTGGGATTTCTTGCCTTATAAATGGGGTTGGAACCATCAGTTGTGTTGTTCAGAAGTCAGGTGGATACACAGCTGATAGTCCTACTGAATGGACTGTTAGAATTTCTATTATGGCAAGAAAAAAGCAGCTAAGTAAAGAAAAACGAGTGACCATCATTACTTTAAGAAATGAAGGTCAGTCAGTCCGAAAAATTAGGGAACCTTTGAAAGTGTCCCCAAGTGCAGTGGCAAAAACCATCAAGCGCTACAGAGAAAGTGGCTCACATGAGGACCGCCCCAGGAAAGGAAGACCAAGAGTCCCCTCTGCCGCGGAGGATAAATTCATCCGAGTCACCAGCCTCAGAAATCACAGGTTACCAGCAGCTCAGATTAGAGAGCAGGTCAATGCCACACAGAGAGGTAGCAGCAGACACATCTCTACAACAACTGTTAAGAGGAGACTGTGTGCAGCAGCCTTCATGGTGAAATAGCTGCTGGAAACCACTGCTAAGGACAGGCAACAAGCAGAAGAAACTTGTTTGGGCTAAAGAACACAAGGAATGGACATTAGACCAGTGGAAATCTGGGCTTTGGTCTGAGGAGTCCAAATGTGAGATCTTTGGTTCCAACCACCGTGTCTTTGTGCGACGCAGAAAAGGTGAATGAATGGACTCTACAGGCCTGGTCCCCACCGTGAAGCATGGAGGAGGAGGTGTGATGGTGTGGGGGGGGGGGGGGCTTTTCTGGTGACACTGTTGAGAATTTATTCAAATAGAAATACTGAACCAGCATGGTTACCACAGCATATTGCAGCGGCATGCTATTCCATCCGGTTTGCGTTTAGTTGGACCCTCATTTATTTTTCAACAGGGCAATGACCCCAAACACACCTCCAGACTGTGTAAGGGCTATTTGACCAAGAAGGAGAGTGATGGGGTGATAAGCCAGATGACCTGGCCTCCACAGTCACCAGACCTGAACTCAATTGAGATGGTTTGGGGTGAGCTGGACCGCAGAGTGAAGGCAAAAGGGCCAACAAGTGCTGAGCATCTCTGGGGACTCTTTCAAGACTGTTGGAAGACCATTTCAGGTGACTACCTCTTGAAGCTCATCAAGAGAATGCCAAGAGTATGCAAAGCAGTAATCAAAGCAAAAGGTGGCTACTCTGAAGAACCTAGAATATAAGACATTTTTTCAGTTGTTTCACACTTTTTTGTTAAGTATATAATTCCACATGTGCTAATTCATAGTTTTGATGCCTTCAGTGTGAATCTACATTTTTTATAGTCAGGAAAATACAGAAAACTCTTGGAATGAGAAGGTGTGTCAAAACTTTTGGTCTGTACTGTAGATACACCCTTAGTAGGTAGGAATATAGTTGCCCCCTCAATAGGTAGGTATATATGTGCCCAGTAGGTAGGTATGTACATAGATGCCCCCAGTAGGTAGGGATATAGGTGCCCCCTCAGTAGATATGGATATAGGTTACTCCTCAGTAGGTAGGGACATAGATGCCCTCAGTAGGTAGGGATGTAGGTGACTCTTAAGTTAGGTTTATAGGTGCCCCCTCAGAAGGTAGGTACATAGATGCCCCCAGAAATAGGGATGTAGGTGCTCCCTCAGTATGTATATAGGTTCCCACTCAGTAGATAGGTATATAGGGGACCCCCAGTAGTTAGGGATAAAGATGCCCCAGTAGGCAGGTATATAGAGGACATCTCTCAGTAAGTAGAGATATAGGTTCCCCAGTAGATCAGCTTAAAGACAAAATAAAACTGTTTCCCTACAGAAGGTCTAGCTCGTCCATTACAGGCACCAGGATGTCATCATGCCGCATGAGTCATAACACAACTCCCAGGCCACAAAGTCTAAGGTAGAGTACCTTAGGTTTTGCTGAATAGATGAGGCAGAGGGGCTGGTGGCATGATGAAACTACATCATGCTGCCAGAGCTGCTCCCTCACGCCGCACACTGGAGTTGATGGTGGAACAGGTAGCAAATGACTCCCTCCCCCACTGTTATCTTCAACTAGATGCACGTCTGCCACAGACTTGCTTGTGTAGGAGGCCCACTGGGAATTTGTCCAGTAGGGCAGATTGCCAGTCTAGCTCAGGTTCAGGGCAGCAGCCTAGGAACAGCAAATCTGATATTTCAGTCCCTACTTTAATTCCGCCCACAGTGTGACCATGAAATGTGAATTTGAAGCTGTTTGTGGCTCTGTAATATTGCATGGTGAGAAAACTCCTTTAAGTAAAGTGTTTAAAAAGGAAATTTTAATGGGATCATACTCATAGGTAGATTTTAAATTAGCCTCATTTTCATTTAAGTAAGACAAGAAATCTCTAATATACGTTACCTCCCCTTTCCAAGTTAACTGCCGGATAGTCATAAAAATACGGCTCTTCACTTTTTTCCTCCCCGCCTTTCAAGAGCCATAACTTTTTTACTTTTCCATCTTCATAGACATATAAGGGGTTTTTATTTTGCAAGACAAGATGTACTTTTTAATGGTTTCATTGACCATAACATAGAATACTCTGTGAAACCTGGAAAAAAATTGTGGGATAAAAAGGTTTTACTTAATAGGTGTTCACTCTATAGATGTGTTATCTGTATTCTGCAGGTTGGTAAAATTCCAGTGATACCAAATATGTAGGGCTTTTTATATTTTAGAACTTATACAAACGTTCTCTATTTAACTGTTCACTTTAAATAGCATTTTCTTCAACCAATACCTTTTTATGCTTCCACCTACCTGTGAGGGTGCATTTTTTGCAGACTGAAGTGCAGTTTTTATTGGTACCATTTTGGGATAGACGCAAATTTTTAGGGGATGTGAAATGACCAAAGAATTTTGCAGTTTGGATCTTTTTTCTTCTTCAGTGTTACAGAATAAATGATGTTAAATTTTAAGTGGTCAGAAGTTTATGGATGCAGTGATACCAATTATGTGTAACTTTTTTATGTTTTTCATTTGCAAAATGGCAAAAGGGGGTGATTTGAAATTGCATTTTTTTTTTATATTTTTAAAACTTTTTTTTATTACATGTACATTTAGTCCCCTTACGACTTGATCCTCTGGCAGCTATCACACTCAGCTATCTACCTGCGAGCAATGATTTACAGCATTCCCATTCCCCAACCTGGCATCTAAACAGTTCTCCCATTACTGCTCCTTTTCATGGCAAATGCTGGCTCTCATTACTTTAAAGGGCCAGCGCATGCCAACTATCCTTCCCAAGAACCACTGACCAGCTGCCTTAGCCTTTTGAAGAGCACAACCTCCTGTATTCATTGTCAGTATATTGGTGCCTTCTGATGTATCTACCCTACATTTGGCTGGCATTCCATGTAAGATCTTCCATTATTGACGTTGACAATTCCTGACCCGTTTACAATTTAACTCTGTCTGCCCTGAACCATTTATAAAAGTAACCCCCATGCATTGACCTTCTGCTTGACCATCCTGTGACAAGCCAGCAGACCAGCTGTCAAAAAAGTGACTATGTCAGGGGTAGCAGCCTGGGAGTTCCCTGCAGTGATTGAGAGTGAAGACCAGTGGCTCCTTAGACTCTACTCCTCGGTGTGGCCTTAAACCAAACTCAAGGCCAACACAGAAGGTATTATCTTGCCCTTATTATTGGGGGCTTGTGTTAGAATATTGTCTACTAAAAGAAAAGTGATCAATAGCACAATGAATGCAGATCTGGAGGTAACTGGAGAATGCAAGGGTGTAAAAAGAGAAGGTTGGGTCCCATAGCAAAATGCCCATGATCCCTGGAACATGCCTCTAGATGTTCGGGATAGAGGGTCTTGGCATTCTGTGGTGGTGGACGTGTAGCAGCCACTTCGTTGGTAGCTCCAACACAGAAGGAATATATATGATGTAGAATGCAAAATGGAGGTATGGCCACATGTGTCAGATGGTAGTTATAGCTGGCACCAGCCGCTAATAGACCAGACAGGAGATATCTCTAATCCCAGCCTTTTAACCCCTTAGATGTAATCCCTCATATATAAATAATTGCTCTCCCTCACCTGCCAGCAAGATTGCAGGCTGCCAAGTGGTTGTCATAGCCACCAGGGGCCTACTGAAGGCTTCTATCACTGCCATCTTACTACTACTTCTATTATGCCATGCCATCAGCACAAGGTAATAGTAGAACCATTACTGTACTCTTTATGGCAATATATTACTATTGCAGAACAGAGTACAAGGATTGCGCCCTATAGCGGTCATATACCATAGAGGAATAAATGCAATTGACAAAAAAAAGTACAAAATTTAAAAGCAAAAAACAAAAGAAAAAAATATAAAAATCCAAAACCCCTCCTTTTTGCCATTTTACAAATAAATCAAAAAGTTAAAACAAGATTGGTACTGCCACAGCCATAAAACTCCTATCTATTTAAATATTTAAATATTATATCCTTGATCCCATGTGGTGAACACTGTAGAAAAAAACAGCATTTTTTGTCATTTTGTATCCCCAAAAATTTGGCATAAAAAGTGATCAAAAAGTTGCGTGTATCCCAAAATGGTACCAAAAAAATAAACTTCAGCCTAAAAAAAAATGAGCCCTTACTCAGGTTCAAACAAGGAAAAACAGAAAAGTTGCAGAAAAGGAGCTGCACCACACATTTAAAAAATAAAGTTTTTATTTCCTAAAAAGTACTAAAACATAACAAAAACTCTACAGACCTGGCACCACTTGGATCGTACCATCTTGCAGAATACAGATAATGTGTCCTTTGTTTGTAATTCCTACCACATTTCATGACCACAGAGCTTGTGTAATAGGGTGCGGCTTAAGCTCATTATATCAGTGATGTGAATCATCTAGTATATCCCTTCCTGCTCTGTTACCTCCATAGAGGCATCTGAAGTGACCACTGTCCAAGTTCCTCCAGCCCTGTACACACCAGTGGGACAGAATGCTGTGATGTCCTGTGAGATCAGAGAAGCTGAAGACCTGAGGATTCTTTACTATCAATGGTATCTAAATGATACACACCCTGACCATATACTGGAGAACAGAACAAAAGTCGCCATCATGTCCAACACTCTCATCATTTCCTCAGTCACCACCGATGACTCCGGGGTTTATATCTGCTCTGTCCTGGACTCTAATCGATACTACTACCAAGGGGCTGGGACTCATCTTCTGGTCCAGGTAAGAAGAGATCAGGGCTGGACTGGGACTAAAAAGCAGCCCTGTCAGTAACATCCACCAGCCCCCATACAATATCCACTCCCCCACCAGTCCACATACACTATCCACCACTAGTTTTTCCCTTGGTCATGCACCTCAATACTTTTTACTATAAACAACACTGTAAACACACTCAAGAAAGTAAAAGTGGCACAAAGAAATCCCTAATCACAGGGTCAGGGACAGGTGTGCAATCACTTCACAATCAGATAGAAGTGTAAGCTACCACAATTCAAGCACCAATATAACCTACAATTCCACCAAGTCGTTACCTCATCATGGTCAATTCACAGGCAATTACAGATCACCACTGGTCGGGTCACCACCACATAACCATGAATACAGAACTGATCTAACACAGAAGTGTAATGTACAATATTACATTACTGGGTTAACCCCTTGTGTACATTACTATCTATTTGCACTATGTTGGGAATAGTCGTACTGTAATTATATATATTTGTGCTATAAAGTTAATGTCTGAGCTAAGTGACTCTTAGTGTTTTATGTCATTCTGGGAATGAGTTACTAACCTCTAGCTGAACTGTTAGCCTAATGTTTCTGAAGAATGTTGTTATCACTGAAGTGTATGTGTAGCTGTCAATTCATGGTAATTTCAGTACTTTTTAACAACTTGCTAATCTCTAACAAAGAGCTTAAAAGCAAAATTCACAACAGGTGTTGATCCCTGAATCATCCAATAAATTTAGGTGATCAATTTGTGATTTAAACAGTCCTCCTTATCCTGCTGTTCACATTTATCCTGCTGTTCACAAGAAACGAAGACTACACCTTACAGTTGATCAACAGTACCTCATCACTTCAAGCAGGATGAGATGGAAGTGACCACTGAGCTTTGAGTGTCATCAGCAGGTTGTATCAGAGATTCAGAGAGACTGGAAGAGTCACAGAAAGGCAAAGAAGTGGACGTCCGTTGGCTCCATCACACACAGATGACTGCTTCATTGTAACCAATGCCGGGATGATGAATGCCACACTACTCCAGGCACATTTAAGGGAGGTGAGAGGCAACCAAGTATCATGTCAGACCACTAGTAACTACATCAGAGGGTCTGCGTGTTAGATGACCAGCAAGGGTTACTGACCTCACCACCAGGCACAAGCATCATTGTCTTGCATGGGCCGGGGACCATCTACTCTGGAGCATCTACCCCTAAGTGATAAATACATGTACTAATCAAATTAATTTAGTAGTATGGGTATAGAATGTACACTGGCAATGTTGTAAGTCCAAAGAAACGTAATTGTGTTACATGCTATACGCTATAACCACTTGTACCTGCACCACCAGACCTGACCAGCATCAACCAACAGTGCTGTTGGTTGATCCAAAATGTTAATAAACCTTAAACCCAAATAGTTATTATTCATAGTTGTGGGGACTAGTTCAGATGGCAGTCTGTAAACACGAAACCCACAGCAATATTTCAGGCAAAATAAACAGGTGCTCTTTATTTTGAACACGTTCAACACAGAACAAAAATAAGGCTTTCTTCAGTCTGCACACTGGTGTTAAAACAATGTAATCCTTTTGCAGAGACAGAGAAAACAAACAGGATGTGGCTCAATTCCTGTCACCCACTTGAGGGCTCTCAACCGTCCTTCTCACTAGCTACAGCACAAGGATACCACAGAGCTAACTGCAGTCAGATTGGGCCCCTCACCACCAGCTCCTATCACTTACCAGTCTTATTTAGCTAACACACCCGATCTAGACCTGGAAACCCGGGAGTGGCCATCCCACCCAGCTCTTTGACTACTCCAGCATAAATTGGCCCGGATGAACTGCTTCAAATAGCTATACCAAATGACAAAACAGGTGGCAGTCACCTATTGCTGCTGTCACCCAATAGATAAATGGCTTTTACCTCACCGAGGCAGGCACCTCAGTGACACATATCTTCTGTTGACCACGGCCCCTTATGTCATGCTGAGATAGCCAAGCCCCCGCTAGCTCAACCAATCATCTCTTTTCTGCATTTTTACTGTATTTTGAACTGTCCTGCCTTGGATTTTGATTGGTCTATATTTCTCCATAGCTATAATGGGTCCCTGTCGCTCCTATTCTGATTGGCTGAGTTAGCCAAGCCCCCACTAGCTCAACCAATCAGCTCTTTCCTGTATTTTGAACTGTCCCGCCTTTCATTTTGATTGGTCAATACTTCTCCATAGATTTTAATGGTTCACCACTGTCAATCATATTCTGATTGGCCGGTTTCTACCGACCAATGAGAAGTGCTTTCAGAATTTGAATTACTGTATTTCCCGGCAATTTCAAATATCCTAATTCTTGATGTAGCGCCGTTCTAGATTTTTGGAAAGTGATTTTTTAAAAATTATTTATTATTTATTAAAATTATTTTTTTGAGGTTTGAGCTCTTTTTCAGATAATGTTTTACGCCTTTATAAAGGCGATTTTTTGATTCATACTCCACACAGACATCTTTAATGATTCCTCGCTGTTTTCAAGCCTGTCTCAAATCGGAATAGATTTTCGGTGCAGTCCCTTCTGCACCTAGGTCCCGCACTGCGCCCCACACACTGGCAAGGCGCGATGTACTTTTCACGGCATGTATGATCACACTACCTCCGGCGGCGAATCTTAGGCGCAGTCCCGCACTGCGCCTAAGTCCCGCACTGCGCCTCACACACTGGCGAGGCGCGGTGGACTTTTCATGGTATGTATGAACGCATCTCCGGCGCCGACCTAAATCAGGCGCAGCTTTCACTAAAAAACGGGCGAAACGGCGCGCTCCGACCCGGCGAGAATCATACATGTCGCCCACAGTGTTTTTAAACGACACATACAAGTAAATTTTTCCTGGCCATTTGTGGAGTGCAATTTATATCCAAGGGTTACCCAAGCTTGTTACTGGGTTCATTTGGAGTCAAATACAGGGTGTGTATTTTTCATATACAGATATCTTAATCAAACAGTGTTTGTACATTTTAGAACAAACAGTATGTCAGACAGAGAAGTGGCAGGCTCTTCACCTGTGAGTGGCAGTGGCACAAACATTCCCGGAGCAGGTCTAGGTCGCAGCACAGCAAGGGGACGTCGCAGCAGGGGTCACTCGGTGAGGCCACAACTGCCGCTGTTATCTAGCGGCCGTGTGTTGTTCAGCAACCCAATGGTTTTTGAATGGTTGACTAGGTCATCCTCTTCCTCCCAGATGACATCTGACAACCCCAGCCAAGAGTCGGTGGGAACGTCAGACACAACCCTTAGTTGGCATGGCCCGGGAACGGGTCAGCGGCCCTCACCTGTCCTCAACCCGCCTCTGTCCCATCCGGTTCCCTCAGCCAGAGATCTACTATGTGGTCTGGGCTCAGCGCCACTATATAGCGAGGATGAACAATTTGAGGAGGGCAGTCAGCAGCTACTTGGCAGTGAAGAAATGGGGCCAATATCCCCTGCTTCTTGCAGTAGGCGGCAAAGTATAGATGTGGAGAGTGGCATGGGAGGTCATGTTGTGAGGGGTCAGCCTCTGCATACCAAGACCGGTGATGAGGACAGCAGTGATGATGAAACACAAATCGATGATGATGTAGCCGACCGCACTTGGGAGCCGGGTGAAGCAAGGGCTTCATCATTGTCAGTAAAAGAGGGCGTCAGCTTGCGCGTCAGGCAGCGGCGCAGCCAGCAAGTGGTTTGTGTGGCCGTGAGTCAGCAGGGTATCAGCAGTGTGAGGTCGGGAGCCAAGCGCCCACGGGGTAGAAAACCCGCTTCGCAGGTCCAAGAAATTAGCGTCACAGAGGCTCAGCGAGGCAGCAGCGGTAGTAGTCACTCAGTGCGGAGCGTTGCCAGTAAAATCAGCTACTCAGCGGTGTGGCAGTTCTTTGCTAAGACACCGGAGGAACCGAATATGGGTATATGTAGAATCTGTGGGCAGAAAGTGAAGCATGGCCAGGGAGCTAACGTTGACACCACGGCACTGTGTCAACACATGCAGCGTCACCATCCGGTGGCCTGGGAGAAACGTGGCTCAGATGTGGTGGTCCATCCAGCCGCCGCAGCAACAGCAGCAGCAGCGCCCAGTGGCACGCATGCCATTGCAGCCAGTCAAGGCTCTACCACCTCTGCAGAAGGGAGCTGTTTCTCTTTGCCATCATCTCTCGGTCCAGATGCACTCTGCCACCCCAGTTAGAAGGTCCGCTGGACTACTGGGCAGCCAAACTGGATGTGTGGCTGCAATTTGCCGAGTTTGCAGTGGAGAAGCTGTCCTGCCCGGCCAGTAGTGTGGCAATCAGAGCGGATGTTCAGTGCGGCGGGGGCCATCGTTACCCCAAGGAGAACCTGCTTGTCCACAGGAAATGTGGAACAACTGACCTTTGTCAAGATGAATCAGGTGTGGATCAGCCAGGATTTCCACACACCAATGCCTTAGGCATCAGACTACATCAGCCATGACGCCTCACCCAAACTGTGAGAAATGAGTCTGGGTTCAAACTACCTGCCTCAGCCACTATTCTGATGCCGCCACCCGCCTGATGCCACACATCTGCTGCCAGTTTCTCCATCTGTCACCAACCATCTTTACCAGGGACTCGTATTGCCACCCACCTCCACACTCTCTCATTGTGCCACTGTATGACCTCATGCATCTGCTGCTGTTGCTGGTGCCGTGACCTCCACACTGTGTCATTGTGCCACTGTCTGACCTCATGCTGCTGCCACCGTGACGTCTGCTCTCAATCATTGTGCCACTCTGTGGCCTGCTACTGTTTTGCCACCTACAGAATGTCATTGTGCCACTCTCTGAGCTCATGCTGCTGTGGCTGCCGCCGTCACCTCCACACTCTGTCACTGATGTTGCCACCTGAGCTCTCAGCTTGTTTTTTTCCAGCTTTCGCTGGCATGACTTTATCAGGGTACATTCCCGCTTCAGTTTTTTGGTCAGTTTTGCCCTCTTAAGTGCCCAGGGAATTTTATAGTGAAGCGATTCTAATAGCGGCGGCAGTCATGTGCATGTCATACTAAAACAAAACCAAGCTCCCTCTGCATATTTAAGCATGGCACAATGTTCTACAGCACCCTGCAGGCTCTGTGCAGCCTGGAAATAGCTGTTTTTTAACGCGATTCATACCGATGTAATTCGGACCGAAACAAATTTTGTCGCAAAATTCAGCGAAGTCACGGAATCGAATTTTTGATAAATTCGCCTATCTCTAATCCTAACCACACCCCTACCAATAAACACGCAAGTTCCTACAGCTTGGAGTTGAAAAATATGCATAAAAATGATAATATGGTCAGAATACTCACCTGTCTAATAAATGTGCGTACAGTGTACATGTGACCTTTGATTGTTGCACTATAATTTCCAGCAAATTTCTTGATCACAAAGCTTGTGAATTAGAATGTGGTATCAGTGATGTTAATGACCTAGTATATCTCTTCCTGCTCTGTTACCTCCACAGGAACATCTGCAGTGACTGTTGCCCAAGATTCTCCAGCCTTGGACATATCAGTGGGTCAGAGCGCTGTGATGTCCTGTGAGATAAGAGAATCTGAGAACCTGACGATATTACATTATTCATGGTACTTAAACAATGCACACCCTGACTATCTACTGAAGAACAGTACAAGAGTCACCATCGTGTCCAACACCCTCAACATCTCCTCGGTCACCACTGATGACAGTGGGATTTATATCTGCACTGCCCGGGACTCTAAACTACACCTCTACCAAGGGAATGGGACTCATCTTCTGGTCCAAGGTGAGAAGGAAAACATTAGTCATTGTCTGATAATAAGTTCAGCATCTCCATGTAACCTTCAAATTTGTGATATTCATATAACAGAGGCTTTGCTGTCCAAACAATAAGAACATTGTCCACTGCAGAGAGGAACCATTATTGTGTGATCACCTCCAGCACCAGTCAATGACTGGCACTCTACAAATGTCTGGGACTTTAAAGCTTCACAGGAGATGTATCGCTTCATCAGTTTGTGTGTTTCATTGTACTCTCAGCTTCTCAGCTCTTCAAATTCAGGGGCGTTTCCTCCCCTCCCAGCTGGTTGTTTCGTAACTGAAGGGGGATGACATCATCCCTCCCTTCACTATTCATGCTCGTTCCCGAGTCATTTTGCTCTCCCCCCCCACCGTCTGAGTCCACATGTCACTGTGTTGTTCCACTCCCTATGCAGTCTTATTTTTTAAAAGCTGTATGTTTACATACCTCAGGCCTGCATTCAGTCTATACAGTCTTCTATGAACTCAGAGCACTGATCTCTTCTCCTCTCACAGCTGGAGGTTTGTTACAGTTGAATCCAGTCTTCTAAGAACTCATCCAGAGCAGCACAGATCTGTCTCCTTTCTATGTTTACAAGCAGGAGCATTAGGCACCGAGCACAATTCTGCTGTTTTCTGATTGTAGAAGCAGCTGCAGGGTTACTGTGCAGCTGCTGGCTGTGCAGAGTGAAATGTTGCCGGTCCCTTATTCTGAGTGAGAGAGGCAGGAATGCACGCTCCCGTGAATACGACCGGGGGCCAGACAGAATGTACATTAGTAGAGCCGTCAGCCAATGAAATGAAAGGAGGTGGAATCTGACCGCCACTGGGGAACAGTGTTTACACAAAATTAAAATAAGGGATCCTGTGAAAACTTGATAGCTTTGCAAATAACATCCAATTGCACAGTTGCTTGTTTTCACTGTCCCCTTTTTCTGAAGACCATTTAATGTAATGATACAACCCCTTTAAGAAATCAAGGACTATAAAAATTAATCTATTCATTAAATACTTTAATAATACCCCTGTGATTACGTAGACACAGTCTAATGTCACCTGGGCACTTATCTCCACAGCACCATCTGCAGTAACCAATGTCCAAAAACCTCCAGTGGGTCAGAGCGCTGTGATGTTTTGTAAGATGCGAGAATCTGAGAACCTGCAGAATCTACAATATTACTGGTTTATGAAAGATGCCCAGACTTATCGTTTGTTGGAAAACAATCCAAGAATCACCATCGTGTCCAACATCCTCATCATCTCTCCAGTAGCCATTGATGAAAGTGGGACCTATATCTGTACCGCCAGGGACTCTAATCTACGCTATTACCAAGGGGTTAGGACTCATCTTCTGGTCCAAGGTGAGTAGAACATCAGTCACTGGTGTGTTTGAATGTCTTATCTATAAGGGTTGTTCAGTTAATTTGTTTTAATTATTTTTATTTTTAGCATACAGCTGCCCATTCAAGATAACAAACAATTATACTAACCTCTACTCTCACCTCAGACCCATCACTACACTATTCATACTTTTGTCCAGTCTTCTGCTTTCTTCCGTTCTTGATTTGAATGGGCAGTTAACACTGCAGTGGTCAAATGCCATTGGCTGACATCACCATAAGCGCTCAGAGTGGTGATGCCAGCCAATGGCACATGACTACTACAGTCTATCAGTGGCTGAAGCATCGACATTTTGTTCACATCAAGAGTGGAAGAAAACAGAAAGAGTGGAAGAAAACAGGTGAAGAAAACAGAAGACCGGGGAGACTTATGATGGAGCATCGCTGGATCTGTGGTGAGAGGAGAGATGAACATAATTTTTTTTTTATTTTAAATGGGCAGTAGTATCCTAACAATATAAAAAAGAATAAGTAACTGGGCAACTCCTTTAAATAATTCCCTGGGTAAGACAAAATCTTGAATGTTTTAAAAGTACATGCGCCAGATAGATGATCCCCATAATTCAAATCCTCCATAACTTAGTAGTGCCCGATCAACGCTTTAGATAACCATAATGAAATCAGGGATATCGTCTTGTCTGTAGATCCCATGTAATGATCATCTGCTCTGGAGCAGTAAGCTAAGTGAACATGGGATCTCCCAAGACACCTTGTCCCCTGTCCCCTCCATACCCAGTTTTACTCCAAGAAATCCAACAACCTCAAAAGTGGTTCCCTAAAATGTGTAGATATATATTTATTTATTTTCACTAGTGAAGAACAGAAAAACTCATTGTATCACTTAAAGCAGTTTTGCCATGATGTAATGTTGACGTGGGATCCTTCCAAATGGGTATTTAATCACTTTTCTAAATATATGTCATTAAAAAAGTGAAGCCTGTGAGAGCTACATCATTGCTCAGTCCCCCTTAGTTTCCTAAAAGTTTACATTAGACACGACCAGGAGCTGATAGGAGCTGATCTGCATGTTTGCACTTCTTATCTGATGACAGGGAACATGAACCAGCTTGCAAAGGACTGTGGAGAAAGACCTTTTTCTTTTGTATAGAAAATCCACTGGTTGTAATGTGATTATTTGAGTAAACATTGTACACGATCCCTGCTTCCTGGCTCTGAGCTCAGCCCCCCTTCTCTCTCCCCCGTGATTCTGCATCCTATGTTTATCTTCTCTTCTAAGCAGACAATAGATAAGGAACTCCCGTCTTGGCAAAACCCCTTTAAGTACCTGGCCACCTCTACTTGTTTCACCATGTTGACAACATCTGGACAGCCCTGATCTTGACTTTATACCACTTTGCTACTGTCTTTGATCCCCGGTTTCACATATTGGGATCAATGTTTGCTTGCAATTGAAGACTACTCTGGGGATATGGAGAACGACAAAATTTTATGCTCCGTGATTTAGCCTCAAGAATAAGTGGATCATTCCACTGTCCCAACCTGACAGATATCTGTGGTATTAGAAAAGGTAATAGGCAATTAATTATTTTTTTTCAGCAGACATACTAGATTGATGCTCTTGCACAGAACCCAGACTGTAGTAACCAAGACATTCCTTTAGCTAACAGTATATTCTCTTTAATGGAATTTTCTCGTACTGTAATATTATCATACCCCTGTTTCCCCGAAAATAAGAGACCCTCAAAAATAAGACGTAGTGCATTTTTTTTGATGCAATTCAGAGTTTGGCTGCTTCTGCTGATATTTGTGATGAAATCACTACAGTATATTAATACAGGTTGATGTTTTGTCCAACAAGAAATGTGAATTATTGTTCATAGAAAAATAAGACATCCCCCTAAAAATAAGTCTTATATCGTCTTTAGGAGCAAAAATTAATATAAGACACGGTCTTATTTTCGGGGAAACATAGTATCAGTGGGGATCTGCTTTGTGGCAGCCCAAATTATTCTAATTATTATTTTGTATGGGCAATAAAAGTGTGCTCACTTTCTGTTCCATCCCTGCTGCCAACTCCACAGTCATGAACATCCTTTGCCCAGTGTCTTAGCAGTAAGGTTCCTGTGTAGTATGAAGGTGATCCACTGTTCTGGTTATCTAGTTTCTGACGTAGTTTGTTAACTGACCACATCTGTCTGTCTGCTGCCTGTCCTGACCTCCTGACTATTTACTTTTACAAAAGAACTCCATCTGCCCTGACCTCAGTCTGTCTGACTGTGCTAGGTGTCTTCTGCTTTGATAATATACCTCGATTTGTCAGCTGTTCCTCATGGAAACTACTCTGAGGGTAGAGACAATGTGCTTCCTTACAGTGAAGTCCATATCTATTTAAAGGAGTTAAAAGATTAAAAAAGGGATTCTCTTAGTTCTCATCCCTCAGTTAAAGGGGTTGTCTCACTACAAGGATCGCTGCTTTTTATGTTAAAGATCTTGCAAAAACAAGTCACAATGTCCTGCCTATTCCTAGATATCCGCTCATGTATGGGCTGCATCAGCTACTCAGGTCGCTATAGCTACAGACCTGTTCAATCTCTCCTGATAGGCTGTCAGCACTGGCTGCTATAGCTACAGACCTGTTTGATCTCTCCTGATAGGCTGCCAGCACTGGTTGCTATAGCTACAGACCTGTTCGATCTATCCTGATAGGCTGCCAACACTGGTTGCTATAGCTACAGATCTGGCTTCTACTGCACACCCCTGAATTCAAAGTGAAACCAGGAAAACAGAACTGAGGTAAGATGAATCAATTTAGTGAGACAACCCCTTTAAGCCTCATTTCAATTCCAATGTGACTCAAGGGATTCACATATGCTAATATAAATCTCTTTTCTGTATCCTTAGTATCGGCTAGCAATATCAAAGTCTTGGAAAGACCCTGTGATTTGTTCCTCTAGAAAGTTTCTCTGGGGGAGCTGTTCTTGATTCTAATGTTACTTTCTGAAGGATTCTTAGTAGAAGGACTATACATGGCCAGGATATTTGTCTCTAAACTATTAACTTCAGTTTGTATTTAACACTGGAGAAACAATAAATAATGGGAGAAAATTTGGGGTCAAGCTGGATCAAAATACAAATGCAGGTCTCTTCTGCCATTTATCAGCAGAACTGATATAGGTTTCCAATAAGCTGATAGTGTTAAAGCCAGATTAGCTACAATGAAATAGAAAACAAAATAATTACAGTGTCTGATTGGGGTCCTTTTTTCTTATTGATAAGGATTAACATGTAGGCAAAGATAAATAAACATAACTGCCAAATGCATTTCTGTTATAATTTTGTTTCATTTCAGACATAGAGCAGTTTTAATATCCTATAAATCTCTTTGTCTGTAGCCTGGATACTCAGAGTTGTGTCAGAGTTGTGTCTTATCAGCAGGACTGAAGCTTCTAAGTCTCTGCTTTTTTGTTACTAAGCAGAGAGCACGTAATAGCCTTGTTCCATCCTGTCAGCACTGCAGTGCACATATCGGATGAGTAACAACGTTATCTTTATATGCAAATACATAGATAACAGTGTGATTGTAAATTATTTGCCATTTTGGCTACATCTTTCTTATTAAACTGTACAATTTTATATCAAAATGTGCAAAATCTTATAACCTCTTTTGTTTATCTAATATTTTAAGTAGCTATACTAAATATTCCTACATGCACCCTCAAAGGAGGTAACTCTCATGACAAACACAGCCCTGGTAGCTCATAGGGCATGTCCCCACTGCACGGGTTTTCGGCCGGTTTTTCAGCCGGTTTGCGGTTTTGCAGACCGGCTGAAAAACCGGCCGAAAATGAGCACAATTGTGCTCTATGGAAAACCCGTGCTGCAGTCCCCACTGCATGGGTTTTCCACCCGACTGTTTTGTCGCCGGCGGTCCGGCGGCAAAACATAGAACATGCACCATCTTCCGTCCGGTTTCCCGATGGAAGATGTGCATGTCTATAGGAGGCGGGAGGGCTGTTCTCCGCTCATCGCGGAGAAAAGCCATCCCCCCCGCGGCCGTGAGGACGGCCGCAAAACAGGACAAATACCGGCCGGCAAACCGGCCGGTATTTGTCCTGTGCCGTGTAAACGGCCCCATATTTGTAGTCAGACCTTGTGCTTGGACAGTGTAATTTTTTTTATAAACCAGTCCATCCCAATTTCCCTCTACAAGGCGGAGCTGAAATGTCAGTCAATGCTCCAGAACTCACAGAACTGTGAGCCAGAAGAGGCTGTGAAGAGCCAGATGGGAAAACTCTTTTGTTTGTACACTAATATCATACATTTTAAGATATGTCCCTCTGATGTATCCAACAAACCTGAATATGACCGATTATCATGGTCCATAATTCTGCAGAAAAGAACATGGCCTATTTATAATGTGTGGAGGAAGCAATTCAATGTAATTGTAATGAAACATAGAGAGCAGAGGCCTTTACTTGTTCCCTTCCTCACAAGTAAAACCAGTGTCGGACTGGGGTGTTTAGGGCCCACAGGTGGACATGATTCTAGGGGCCCACCAGTTAAGCTGTTTCTGGGCCCACCGGTGGAGAAGCTACTGCTACTGTAAATGATGCCTCCTATATTCTGCATCTTTCTTTTTGCATCTTTTTCTATGCTTTTTTGCCTTTTCTGAGGATGTATATGCAGTTTAAAAACAACTCTAGGTCTACCATGCTCAGGGGCCCACCGGGAGTTCCCCCTATCCACCTGTGGGCCAGTCCAAGCCTGAGTAAAACAGCTTCATAGAATATGTAACAATGCTTCCTTGATGTTTCCTCTTCCAGGCCCAGATACAAAGATGATCTTGTATCAGCAGCTACATCCTATCTGGATTCTCCTTGTCTTTATGTTGATATTGAGCTTTGTGACCTTCACAGTGTATGATCATCTGAAGTCTAAGGTGAGACTGATCTCTTCTGCTGGCCTCCAGATAGGCATCAATATATGATGGTGAAAGTCTTACCCCAGGGACCCACCAATTATCTATGGAAGATGCAGGCATATTGTGTTATCCATACATATATGAGGCGGCACGCAAACCCTATGAACACCACAGTCTTATGTTTTATAATCAGCAGGGGCGCATTGACTATCCTGTTGAGCATACTTTGAGTTATCCACAATTTTATATCAAAATGTAACCTATGGGCAAAAAAGTGAGTTTTAGACCTAAACAGTTTCATACATGTGGCCCATAGTCTCCATCTATACAAGGAACAGACAGATATACTAAATTGAGCATGTGGACTATCCTGCTGACCAGATTAGATATGCCCTGTATTCATACCATTAATCTGTAATGCAGTTTCCATATATAATGAGCAAAACCTTTTAGATATAATTTAGAAGAACTAAACCAGATATAGAGAAATCTATCTTGATGGCAATGTGTGAAAACACCCAAAGACTTTAGCGGGTTCTCCTTTCTAACATGTACACATAGCATGTACTGGCACGCTGGCTAATGATGACTTCAGTTTGTTTAGTTATATGAGAGTATGTATTGTAGGGCTGGAACCAACAGTTAGTGAGACTGTCCCTAGGTGGCACCAGAGTAGTGGGATGCAGCCATGGAAGGAGTGAGAGGGAGGGAGAAGAAAAAGACCAGGAATTTGGGGAGGCGGAGTCAGTCAGGAAGCAGCCTTGAGAAGGAGCAGAGTTGGAGAGACGGTGGTAGTGAGGACCCAAGACCTTAAATGTCACCTCATCAGTTTTCCTGCTCGGTGTTCCAAACCGTAGAGTCTTCATCACAGAATCCTTAATACGACTAAAATATAACTTTTAATAAATTCTTCTTAAAATCTTACCAACATTTCCACAAGGACATCAAAAGTCTAATATTCTATAGACAAATAGGGATCATATGATCGACATATAACACATGTTCGCAAGAGCTACTCACTGTTAACTGTCCCCCAATACAATCTGTTTATTGGATTGTTGTATATATTGATGGGAGGAGCTATAACCATGTATAAGTGGAACCTTGATTCTGTTTCTGTTGAGACACCATTGGTCTGTAGGCTATATCAGAGCCGGGTGCTATATCTAGAGCTCCTAGTGATTTTTGGATATCTTTAGGTTTATAGGCTTCATCAGAGCCGGAGTCTATATCTGTAGCCTATAGTGATTTGCCGATACTTCTTGACCTGTTTTTCTTCCCCTGATGAACCCTCCTGGCATGTTGATGGATACAGGAGGGGGAAACGCATCGGGAGTTTGTTATTTTTGATATGTTTAACTATCTGGTCTGCTTCCATTGTATTTTATAGGGAAGCATTTACTGGACCGAGGAGAGTAGGGAGATTGTAAGGTCTCCTCAGGGCCGGAGGTAGATTAACGGAGCCGCCCTTTTTGGGGCGAGGACACCGCTTGTGTACAGGTGTTAGGAGTTGAGATTTGTCATTAGGGATAGAATAAAGTTTTTTTTCATGCTCCTTTATTTTTGGTCCTCCTCGGCTTTTGATCTTTAGGATACTAATGGTGAGGTGAACATTGGGGGACAGCTAACAGTGAGTAGATCTTGTGAGCATGTGGTATATGTCTATCATATGATCCCTATTTGTCTATAGAATATTAGACTTTTGATGTCCTTGTAGAAATGTTGGTAAGATTTTAAGAAGAATTTATTAAAAGTTATATTTTAGCCGTATTAAGGATTCTATGATGAAGTGTAAATTATATACGGTAGTATAGTATATTTTTCTTTCAGTGATTAACCCCTTCCTGACGGACGGTCATAATAATATGGCTCTATATTTTTTTGCTCTTTGCCTTCTGAAAGCCATAACTTTTTTATTTTTCCACCTACATAGACAAATGAGGGCTTTTATTTTGCGGGAAAAGTTGTACTTTCTACTGGTGTTATTCATATTACTATAGAATATACTAGGGAACGGCAAAAAAATTCTAAGTGGGCAAAATGTGAAAAAAACGTACTTGCGCCATGTTTGCGGGAGGCTTGTTTTTACGGAGTTTATTCTTTGGTAAAAATGAGGGGTTATCTGTATTCTACAGGTTGATATGCATCCGACAATACCAAACATGTAGGGTTTCCGTTATGTTTTGGTACCGTAAAAAAATTCCAAACATTTTCTATTCTTGAAATTTGCGCTGCGGCACCATTTTGTGCGACCAATAACTTTTTTGTACGAACACCTACGGACGTCAGTGAGGCGGCATTTTTTGCGGGAAAATGTGTACTTTTTAATGCAAGCACTTTGAAATGGATGCGACTTTTTTGATTACTTTTATTCCAATTTTTATGTGACGTGAAATGACCAAAGAACCACAATTTTGGCGTTTGGCATTTTTTTTCTTCTACGGTGTTCAGCGTATGGGATAAATGATATTATATTTTTATAGATCGGACTTTTTCAGACGCGGCGATACCAAATATGTGTAACTTTTTTATTTTTTTATTGTTTTTATTTGTAAAATGGGGAAAGGGGGGTGATTTGAACTTTTAATACTTTTTTTTTTTTGTACTTTAAAACTTTATTTTATTTTATTTTTTTTACTTTAACATTTAGTCCCCCTATGGTGCTTGACCACTAGGGGGCGCGATCGTTAATACAGCCTAATGCATTGCATAGGCAATGCATTAGGGTGTACAAATATGGCGGTTTCCCCACTTCCTGTCTGCGGACGGAAGTGGGGGCAAACAGGAACATGGCAGCGATCAGAGCCATCACAGGGCTCTGTGCTGCCATGTTAGCCCGTCGGGACTCAGCGATCTCGGCACCGCTTTTCTGACATCCAGACGCTGCGGCCATCTTTGCCGCGGTGCCTGATGGGTAAAACAGTGCAGGCGGGCGACGCCGCCCGCCTGCGCTGAAACCGCCGGGTGTCAGCTGCAATTAGCCGCTAACACCCGGGGGCTGTGAAGCGGGATCGTGCCGCAATCCCGTTTCAAAGCCCCTTACCGACGTTTTGACGTACTCATATGGCAAACGTCGGTAAGGGGTTAAATTTCAAACTGTAGAGTCTACATACTGGAGAACCTCAACTTCCCTATTCCCGCCTAGTTAAAAGAAATCTGTTTTCATCACCGGATTGCGCCCTACCTTCCTTACTCACTGGTATTACAATGTAAAGCTACTATGCATGTCAAACCATGTGATATAAGACTAGATGAATCAATCTATGCATGGAGAGGCACTAATCCATATGAAAGATATAAAGGTATCTACTGAGCATGTCATGACATATAGGGTAACATGTATGAATTTTGGTGTGTAAATGCCAAATCTCATGCGCATAAAAATAGCCTAGAATGCGCCTGATTTGTGAACCTGTTCTACTGCGGGTCATAAATCAGGCGCATTCTAGCGCTTGTACAATAATACTGGCTCATGTAAACCAATTTGAAAGTGGTTTACCTTTCCAGCAGTAATACACCTAGAAATGCTGTAGCGCAGCTATAAATCTGTAGCTTCGTACAGTCCTAGTGCGCCCCACCTCCCGCACACACCCCGAAATCAGGCGCAATATAAAGTGCTGAGGGTGCCCTGTAATGCGCCTGATACTGGCGTAGGGGAGGCTTCTAACTATTGCGAACGGAGCTGTGTCTGATATCGGGCTAAAAATACTCCAGTCTTCTGGTGCAGCCCCGTTCATACATTGCCCATAGTCTCCACAACCCCTTTAATGCTATTTACTGAGCCTGGATACGAATGCTACAATTCTACCCCTATAGTCATGTGTCTGTCTCAAAAATTTTCAACCAGTTGAATCCCAGGTGGAGCTGAGGTTACATGCAGTCCGGCAATGGAGCAAACAATTGCCACACTATTTCACAATATACAGTAATGTTGTCATCCAAGGGTAGCTACTGAAATCAAGCTATTGCCCCTTCTGTTGACAGAAAGAAAAGATCTATTACTTCAAGTGAACAGGAGAGTAACATGAACTAGTGAAACAAGTCCCAGGATGGCAGGACAGCTATTTACAATGCCCTGGATGCAATATACAGTAGCACAATCATTAGTCACAAGCAGTTACTTACCCTTTGTCCGAGCTTCTCTTAGCTGCTCCAGACTGTGGTGGACATCAAGCTTCTCCTGGGTGGTCCTGGCAGGCTCCTCCTGCTCTCCTCCAATCATATTGCAGTGGGAGAGGCATAATACTGTTGGGTAGCTGGGATTTGTAATTAGGGCAGGACCTACTAAATTATTATAGGGAAGGTTATCCTTACGTCATATCCACCAATCACTTGCTGTCTAGTTGTTACTATTTAGCACATATTTTTTTGCTGTTTCTATGGCTCAGTGCTGATTGGAGCCCTCTGATATCTGCTATATTGCACTAATCCTAATATTTCCTCTTCTAGGCTACCTCCAGAAAGGATCGGGAATAAGAGCTCGTCAGTGGTCAGCAACTTTCTCCTCAGGAATACACGCTTCTATCTACATCAAATTTCTCTTAACTAAATTCTCCTTGTGACAAAGGTTCAGATTAATACATAATATTGTGGAAGCTGCAGAATGCACCACACATAACCCACTTACCTACAAAAAGGACAATCACCTGGACAACCTATAAGTTACAGTGGCCTCAGGATACAACATCAGTATAAAAGGATCTTTCCTGGGACATTGTATCTTGAAACCATAGTCAACATACAGTATCACAGAAAATAAAACCCTTAATGAGTACTGTAATCCAAATATTAAAACTTCACTTTAGACAACATGACTTATTAAAAAGTACAAAATCGTTAAAAGTATTCAAAATTATGAGCATTATAGACAATAAATATATATAATATAATATATATATATTTTTTTTACCATACATACATGTTGAGTAGTTTAATCCTTCATAAAGCCACCCTTGCAGAATCCAGTGACGCACCGGACCGGGCCCCGCCCCCTCGGGGGAGGCGCAACATGACCCGGCTCGATGGGCGTGTCCGGAGAGCATGATGCGTTCGGGGGGCGTGGCTAACAGTGCGGACGTGCGGGCGAGGTTATTTAAGCCCCGCCCGCCGGCACCGAGGAGCAGACAGCGCGGCGTGGGTTAAACAGTACAGGACCCCCGCTGCGTGCTTCTGTGATGGCCGACCCACAGGTGGAAGAGCTGAGGCGAGTGGTGGCAGCTAGAGGAGCTGCGTGGCTGCAGGAGGCAGTCCGATCAGTGGTTGGTGGTCCAGGACCTGTGGAAGCGCCACAGGGGGAGGACAGGAGCGAGCGCAGGCGGCGGGCCAGGCCTCCGCAAAGGCTGAGCCCTGAATGTACACCGAGGGCTCGCCGTCGCCGGCGGAGCCCCTCCGGGTCGGGGGGATCGCCCAAGGGCTCGGGGTCGGTACTCTTAGCTTGGGAGGAATCCAGGTGGGCCGGCGAGCTCTGCGGGGGGCAGCGGACCCGTCAACCAGCCAGGGGAGGGTCCAGCTGTCGCCCCTGTGCCAGCGATCCGGTCGGTGGTTACGGCGGTCCCCTCTGGCGAGGTTCTGGTCGGGGGGACTGCCGGCGGCGGAGGACGGGTGATCGGGACAGCGGACGGATCGGTGGAGGCGTGGCCCCGAGCGGTCCCAGCGGGCGACAACCGGTCGGCCCTAAGAGGGAGGCGTCAGCAGCGACAGGTGCTCCAGCAGGAGGATGGAGAGCGACGATTCCCCCCACAGCCTGCGCCGGTCGGCCTCCCCCTGATCGGGTCTGAAGGCCTGGACCCGGGCTGTCGGGCAACGGCAGACGACCGGATCTGGCAGCGCGACGACGGGCGAATGCTGCAGGGTACGGCTGGTGGGTTCACAGCGCCCACGCAGCCCGGTGAGTACACATCTATTTCTGGTTCATTTCCCCTGCTGTTGCGATCCCGGGAGGGCGCAGCGGGGGTTGGAGAAGAAGCAGGTGGCCTAGGGGACGTGGTGCGAGCATTGCTGGCCCGTATGGAGAGTGGGGGGTCCGTAGAGGGGGTCCCGGGTCCGTTGGGGGCGTGGGTTTTGCAAGCAGGGCTTGGCAGTAATAGAGCGGTCGTAGGAGCGGGGCCTTCCGAGGTGGATTCGGGGCTGTCGAGACGCAGCAGTGGTGTTACAGTGTCTGTCCAAATGGACAAGGAGCAGCAGGATAGCGTGCGGTTGGATGACAGGGCTCGGGGTGAGGTGTATGTCTGCTTTGAGGGCCCGCTGGGGGTGCACTTAAAGAAGGAGGTGCGTGAGAAGATTTGGAGGGATAAATACGTGGAGATTTTCTCCTTCCTTCCCTTGGAAAAATTTAATTTGGACAAGGGAAAAAAGGAAGAAAGCAAGAAAGAAGAGGAGGAAAAGAGAAGGTGGCGTCTGATTCCGCAGACGTTTACCAATTGGCTGCAAGCGTTTGCCATATTGGCAATCGTGATTGGGGAAAAGGCGCCGGAAAATTGCTCGGCGCTGTTTTGTTATATGGACTCGATTGGGGAGGTGCAGCGGGCATATGGGGGCATGGCTTGGTTGCGGTATGATGAGGGTTTCCGGCAGAGGAAAGTGGACCAAAAAAGATATTGGCTTGTGGTTGAAGGTTATGGCCCCCACGAAGTTTGGCCAGCCCTTTCATGGGGGGGCCGGCGCCGCCGGCCATGGAAGTTCAACTAGCGGGGGTGGGGCCTGCTAGCAGTTTAACAGCGGGCAATGTAAATTCGGAACAGGATGCAAATTTAAGCATATCTGTTCGTTCTGTGGAGCCGCCTCCCATGCGGTTTCCCGATGCTTCAAGAAGGGAAGGGACAATGGAGGGAATGCCAATAGCTATGGGCGTGACGCCGGTGAGGTGACGCCGGTGAGGCTTCGCGAGATGGAGCCGTTTCTGGCCAGGTTTAGGGATCAGGCAATGGCGCGCTTATTGCGGGAGGGTTTTGCGTTTGGGTTCAGGATTCCTCCCCCGGGCCATCAGGTTCCGTTTTCAATTAAGAACCTGAAGTCGGCATATGAGCATCCATCGGTAGTGTCAGAAAAATTAAGGAAGGAGGTGTTGCTAGGGAGAATGGCAGGCCCCTTTTCAAGGCCTCCTTTTCCCGATTTAGTGGTGTCACCGCTGGGGGTGGTCCCCAAAAAAGAGCCGAACAAGTTGCGGCTCATACATCACCTATCGTTCCCAAAGGGGTGCTCGGTTAACGACGGGATAAATCCAGAGTTGTGTTCAGTAGTTTACATGTCCTTTGATGAGGCCGTAGCGTTAGTTCGCCGTTTTGGGGTGGGGTCGCTGATGGCAAAGGCAGACATCGAATCGGCCTTTCGGTTATTGCCCGTGCATGCCGAAAGTGTGCATTTGTTGGGGTGTTTTTGGGAGGGAAGTTATTTCGTGGATAGGTGCCTCCTGATGGGCTGTTCGTTGTCTTGCGCTTACTTTGAAGCGTTTAGTTCCTTTTTGGAGTGGGTAGTGCAGGATGTGTCGGGCCTGACTTCCATTATTCACTACCTAGATGATTTTTTTGTGTGTTGGTCTGGCGGGCTCTCCAGTTTAAGGATCATTGTTGCAATCGCTGAATTGGGTGGCGGATCGTTTTGGGGTCCCTCTGGCGGCAGAGAAGACTGAGGGCCCCTCTTCTTGTTTAAATTTTCTGGGTATTTGCATCGACACGGTGGCCATGGAGTGTAGGTTGCCGGTAGATAAGCTGCTGGCATTGCAGGAGGAAGTTCAGAGGGTAGGGCAGCTGAGGAAGTTACCTCTGCGGGAGCTGCAGTCGGTGCTGGGCAAGCTCAATTTTGCCTGCAGGATTATGCCAATGGGCTGGGTGTTCTGTCGGCGCTTGGCGAGTGCGACTGCGGGGGTGACAAAGCCACATCACTTCGTGCGCTTGAATCGGGAGCATAGGGAGGACTTAGCAGTCTGGGGAACATTTTTAGCAAAGTACAATGGTCAGTCCATCATGATGGGGAAGGAGGTGTCGAATCAGGAGGTGGACATTTTCACCGATGCAGCGGACAGCTCGGGCTTTGGGGCTATCTGCGGCACGAGGTGGTGTGCGGCACCGTGGCCTGACTCATGGGGGAATTCGCCGCTGTTAAGGAACTTGGCTTTTCTGGAACTGTTCCCTATTGTGGTGGCCGTGGAGCTGTGGGGGGAACATTTCAGGGACAGGAAAGTCCGGTTTCATTGTGACAATTTGGGGTGGTTAAAGGCCTCAACAACCTTGTCAGTCTCATCCCCTCCAGTGGTTCGCCTTCTTCGGTTATTGGTGCTCCGTTGCTTGGAGCTGAACTTTTGGGTGGTGGCGGAGCATGTTCCAGGGGTATTGAATGGGGTGGCTGACTCTCTGTCTCACTTGCAGTGGGAGCAGTTCAGGGCTTTGGCCACAACAGCGGCGGTCGTGGGAGAGGAATGCCCTCATCATCTTTGGAACGTGGCCTCCGGGATGCTGACCACTTGATTCGTGCTTCGCTGGCAGGGAGGACCTGGCGTGCTTATGAAGCGGTTTGGGGCTTTTGGACGGAATGGCTGAGGGATTTTGTTCCGATTTCCTCTGAGAAGGATGAGTTGGGGGAGCTGCTGTGCTTGTTGGCGCACATACATCGCAGTGGGTGGTCAGCGGCGAAAGTGTCCAATTTTATGTCGGGGCTGGCTTTCGGTTTTCAGTGGCGGAGGAGGAGGGACCTTACTAAGACTTTTGTGATCACACCGGCGTTGAGGAGCTTTAGACACGGCCGGGTGGCTAGGGATTCACGGCGCCCGGTGGTCTTTGCCCTGTTAGAGCGGCTTGGGGGGGTGTTAGGGGACATAGCGAGCACTCCGTTCGAGGTATCCCTGTTCAGATTGGCTTTCTCGCTGGCATTTCTTGGTGCCTTGCGAGTGGGGGAGCTTGTTTCTCCTAGTCGGAGGAGGGGCGGTGGGCTCCAGTCGTCGGATGTGTGGGATCGGGGGGGCGCCTTGGTTTTTCGGATCAGTCGATCAAAGACTGACCAAATGGGGGGGGGGGGAAAGAGGGTGGTGTTGGGTGAAGTTCAAGGGGCATTGATGTGCCCTTTGAAATGTTTTCGGGCTTTTCGTAGTTTCCAGGCGGCGGCAGAGGGACCTGTCCTGGTGCACGAAGATGGGTCATATCTGTCCAGATTTCAATTTTCAGCGGTCTTCCGTAGAAGTCTGGAGCGGTTGGGGTTTGAGGGCTCTGATTTTGCACCGCACTCTTTTCGGATTGGGGCGGCGATAGAGGCCGCTGGCTGATGTTTAAGTCCGAACTTGGTGCGGAGAATAGGGAGGTGGGAATCGGACAGGTTTAGGATTTATGTTCGCCCACACTTGGTAGCGGGACCTAGCAGTTAAAGAGAAAGGGGGGTTGGGGGATATGCGGGTTGGGTTTTTTATGTGTGCGTGTTTCTTTTTCTTCCAGCTCCCGGTCCGCGGTTGGTTTGGATTCTGGGGCATTCATATGTGTTTTGGGGCGCGGAGAGAGCGGATGTTTGACCAGACGGGCGACAGCTGGGTTTTTCCCGGGATGTGGCGACGATTCGGTGGATTGGACGGCGTGGTATGAGGTGGCTGGGGGTAGTGCCAGAGTTTGTGCGGTATGCAGAGTGGGACAGGCCTCCGGAGATCCTGGTGCTCCATGCTGGGGGCAATAATCTCGGATCCTTAACGTCTCGGGACTTGGTTCAGAATATGAAGCATGACCTGTTACGGTTATGGGCATCATATCCGAATTTAGTGATAGTGTGGTCGGATATCGTATTCCGACACTGGTGGAGGGGGGCTCGCTCAGTATCCAGCATAAATCGCACTCGGGTGAAAATTAATAGGACAATAGCAAAATTTGTGGCACGGAATGGGGGGGGTGTTGGTTCGGCACCCGGAGCTGGAGTCGGGTGAAGGCAACTTCTGGAGGAGGAATGGGGTTCGCCTGACGGCTGTCGGGTTGGACTTGTGGGCCCTCGCGTCGCAGGAAGGGATCGAAAGAACCCTAGGTGTGGTGGGGGGTGTCGCGGACATGAGGTGGTCATGTCACACTCACGGTGGCGGCTGAGGTTCTTGGGGTTGGTTTGAATAATTGGGGAGGGAGTCCTTCGGGATAGGATTCCCTCAGCATTTTGGTAGTGGGTCGGCCCGGCGAAGGGGGGCTCTTTCAGGATGTTATCCCGGAGGAGCAAAATGGCGGAGCCATAAAGTATGGCTTTTGGGCCCCCGAGCCAGTGGAGTATGGCTGGGGGTAATGGTGGTTGTTCCCTTCGGGGATTTTTGGTCGCCAGGCCGATGGTAGCTCCAAGGACCTCGGCCCCATGGATGGTTGTGTCTTGGTTGTTGGGGATAGTGTTTTGGGGAGGTATATATATATATATATATATATTTTATATATATATATAAAAATATATATATAATTATTAGATACATTGGTTAAATGGAGTTTAGGTTTATGGTAAGGGTATGTGGCTGTACATGTTCGGCTATATATATATATATATATATATATATATATATATATATATATCAATAATAAAACATATAGGAAAATTGGTTATTTATGTATTTATACTGGTTGATATATTTATATGTTTGTATTGTTAATAAAACGGCTGCTGTGGCCAATTCATTCCAAGTCGGTAGTCAGTGTCATTATTGGTGGGGCCACGGGAGCGAAGGGATAAAGGAAGGTAAAAGGGGAAAAAGGAGGGGGGGGGGGTCTGGTGGTTAGTATGTCTTGACAGTGAGTAGGGCAAAGCTGTCTCAGTGATGCCTCGGGGTCATGATATAAAGGATGATATAAAGTATCCATATAGTGTTGTAAATACTGGAAGAAAAAATAGGGAACAGTAAGAGCAAATCTAAGACCTAGTAACTGTCCCTATAGAAAACTAGCACTACCCCTCCAAGCAGAGTACCTGCCCCGAAAAGGATGACACTACCTGTCTAGCCTTCACTACCCCTAATTTGCCAACTACACTGGAGTGACAGAAAGCAGCTGAATGGAGAAAACCATAAAACAAAGTACACAGAACGGAAATTGTACATCCCAATGCATTTCCACTGACCTACAGTTTCATAGTACCGCACTGTACTGTAGAATGCGAACTCCCGAGATTCTGACCAGGGGCAGTGACAGAGATGACGCTGGAGAGCCGGCAGCCAATGCTGGTGAAGGGGGCGAAACCTGACCACGGCAGTAAGAAAATGCACTATGAAGGCAGAAGTTAGGGAACAGCTGCTAAGCTATAACATTTGGAAAATAGAAACCTATTGGAAAGTTGTTTATTTTTATGGTCCCCTTTTGATGAAATATGATCATCGTAACGAGAAAAAGGCCTTTAAAGGAGTTTTCATACCACATTGTTTCACTAAGTCACAACCAGTTTTACACTCACTCTGTCTTCTCTGGCTGTGGTTGGTTCTATTAGCATATCTAGCATCTCTGAAATTAGCTGAGCTGTTACACTAACATATGCAGGAGATGTCATCTCTTCAGTAAACACATGTTACAAGGGCTGAGAACAGAAAACAATGGTTTACCTGTAATCTTGATAGAAATAATTAATTAGATTGCTCAGGAGCTCAGTCCGTCCATGGACTGACATCACTCTAAGGTTTTTGCTCTAATCAGATAACAGAGTTGTGGTCAGGTAACCTTAGAAACCTGTGTGCACTCAGAGCACATACAACATCTCTTATTTCATGACTAAAGCAAAATCTATTGACCAATATATTTAGAAAAAGTCTTCTATTACCTGTCCTTCCATGTTGAAAGCTAATCATTGTAGTGAGAAAACTCCTTTAATGAATGCATGTACTAGACTCAGAGAAGTAAGAAAGTCATGACAGAAATCTGTCATTGCTGCCTTATGTCTGATTTATGATATTATTTTTAACATAATACATTGTATCTGATGTAAAATAAATAACAATGAATGAAACTCCCTTTGTCCTGTCTCCCATGATGCAGTGGTGTCAGGGGCTGTTCTCCAGCTACCAACCTCATTGTTCCTCCTCTCCTTGATGTGTTTAGTCCTAAAACACTTAGGTGGAGTCTATCACCATCATTGTAAATGAAGTGTGTACAGCTCCATTCTCTGGTTCTAAGGCCACATATCTCTGTATCCTCCACCATGCTTTACACTGCAGGTATCAAGCTTCTCAGGGGAAATGCTGTATGTGGTCCTTTGGCCATATAACTTTCTCTCTCTTTGTCTTTGCTTTGAAGAATTATGGGAATCCATCAGGCTCTGTGTCCATCATGCAACAGAAGCAGCAATGTGTCATGGCTTGTATTGTTAAAAGAAAACGCGATGTCTCCACTGCACAGAAAAACGTCCGTTTTTTCAGCGTTTTGAAAAAAAAAAACCGTTC
>JAODAL010027785.1:0-54371 GCA_025379985.1 Phyllomedusa bahiana
ATTTCAGGGACTTTTTCTTTTTCAACCATACTATGTAACGATGTAACTATACCCATAGCAGCCATAGTATCTTCTAGGAGGCCAGAGATTGAGGGAGCCCACCCGAGTATAAGAACATTGTTCTTTTTTATAGAAAGCAAGTACTTGGTGGCTTTCTGGTCTCCAGCTCTACTAGCGGTTCCCCGATGGGTTTTTTATCCCTTATTTATTGTTCATATGTGTGTTTTAGCTTTTGTCTTAAAATGGGGGGGGCCCCATCTATTTTGCTAGGGACCCTATGAATTAATTTGGGGCCCCCCCGGTCAGGGCTGTAGTTCCGCTAATGTCCTGGGTGGTCGGGGCCCCCCGGGTCACGGCCCCTTGTAAAAATAATAACATCTTTTTTTAAATACGAAAACATTTTCCCGCAGCATTTTACAAATAGGGGGAAAAAAGCAAGACCAAACCCAACATTCTTTATAAAAAAAAGCTACTGAAAAAATGAGACACGGGGTGGGGGCCCCTGCTCGCAAGGCTTACAATCTTTAGGGTGTTGGATGAAAAAAAAGGGGAGACAATGTTTGGGTTTTTGCAATGGTCCGGCCATGTTACTAAATGGGGTATAAATAAAAAGGTGGATAAAACCGCCATCCCAAACCTACATTATATACGAAAATGCCGGTACAGGTTTCAGGTTTAATTCACCTATAGACACCAGATGAAATAGAAACAGAAACATGTCAGGAAAGCTGTAGAACTGGAGTAAAAACGGGGGCCCCTCCCTTTTTTCCTGCCTTTTTGCAAGTGTGAGAAAAGTTTGAAATTTATAAAGTAAAAAAAATTGGTGCAATATATTTCTCCCATTTGTTTCTTTAGAAGTAAAAAAACTATCCCGTTTCCATTGCACCTTTTTTTATTTCAGAGGTGATGCGAAAAAAAATTTAAAATGCAACTATAATTTCAGAACAGCACTTAAAGGGGTAAACAAAAAGAAAATTAAAGCGTATGGCTGCACCCAAAATTGCGGAAAAACCCTTTTTTCTGGGAATGACACAAAGTTTCTTTGAACATAATTAACAAAGTAATTATTTTCATGAAACATGAAAAAATAAATCCCGAAATGATCCATTACAACCACTAATTACTGCAACAAACAGTTTGTGTAAATGCCCTGAAACCCATTTTGGGGCACTAAAAGGTTTTTAAACCAAATTTTAACTAAATTATGTGGTTTCAATCTTTTCCCCAGTACACTAACAGTAATGTAGCCCATCAAGCAGCCGTCACTCATTCAGAGGCAAGGGCCTGAAGGTCAGAGGGAACAGGCACTTGGATAGTGCTGTTCTCTGATTTTGCTGTGCCACTGGATTCCCTCGAGGCACTGGAAGGTCATCTTGTCCTAGCATTGTAACAGCTTATGGCTATACCTTGCGCATTTCTGTGGATAGCTCAGCACTTTATAATGAGAACTCATATTATGCTCGTCTGTGATGAAAGCTGCAACCTGGAAGAGTGAATGAAAAATTAGAAGATAGTGATATGAGGATGTCAGGCAGGAAGGGAAGAGGCTGTGTTGTAGTGTGTAATGAATCCAGTATTCGTTCTATCAATTTCTAGTCTGTTTTTCCAGAGATTAAAAAAAATAATCATGCAAAATAACATTGCATTACAAAATGCATGAATAATAAAAAGATTTGTCATTTTACTGACCCAAAAGATAAAAACAGGGATACATAGCTTACAAATATTAGTATAATGAATATACAAAAAATGACAACAAATACATACAATTGCAAAGCAAAATCATTCAGTTACCCATTGTCTGGCTTAGCAAACCCAATTTTGAATGCCCTGATAGAGAGTGTTGAGTTACCAAGGAGTCCCATATTTAGCTGTGCCATCAATTAAAGGGAATCTGTCGACAATTTTTTTGTTTTACTTATTAAAACAAAACCCCGATCAAATTCTTTTCCTCTCAGTCGTTTTATTTTCTGATTTAGATTCTCTTTTTTAGCCCTTTTTGATTTTGGGGGGGGACATTCTTGCTTCATTGCTTTAAAAGATCAAGAGTACTTTACAGCAGCTTCATGCAATAGGAGCCCTTAAGGTTTTTGTCAAAAGTTTTATTTTAAAATTTTAAAAAGGGGGAAGGGGGCTTGAATTTCCCCCTTGTAAGGTGGGTCTGTTTATTACACATTGGGTTTTCCTTTTATGGACCCTGTTTTTACTTTTTAAAGACCACTTTTTTTTGGGGGGGGGGGGGGGGGGGGGGGGGGGGGGTGGGGCTCTCTTTAAACAGAAAAGAAGATGGGACATTTTTTAGGCTTTTGGGAAATGAAAACGAAAGAAACTTTTAAAATTTTTTTAAAAAAAATACTGAAAGTGACTGGAAACTTTAAAAAAATAATACATAACAAAAAACTCCTAAAAATGTGTTTTTAAAAATGGAGAAACCCAATTAGGTCATTTTTTTAAAAAACTTTTCCTTTAAAGGGGGGGAAAGGAAAACTCTGTACTCTGGTTGGGGGGGCAATAAACTGAAAATTTTTAAAGAAATCAAGAAAGTTTGTCATCAACCATGTTTGAAGTCATTTTTAAAAAATTTGAAATTTTTGTTGTGGTTCTCCCCCAAACAAAATGGTACTTTTATGGACCTACAAAAAATTTCTGGTTCTAAAAAAAAAATAAACCTCATATTAAATTCTCCAAAGACCTATAGGATGTTCCACAATACTTCTAGAATAATGCTATATGGACATCTACATACGTGGACAAATTTGTTGGTACCGTGTTTGCCCCGATAGTAAGACACCCCGATGTAAGACTAGCTGGGAGTTAGGGAGGTCGACTAATGTAAACAACCCCAAAGTTAAGACTAGTAAACTGTAACGTTGTCTGCCTTGGCCTGCGATGGCCCGGGCGCCACAGGGTCGCTTCAGCTATATGGCGGCTCCTCAGGGAGCGCATAAGCTGAATGCCGAGTACAGGCGCACAGTGTCCGGGCTCTGCGCTGGCCCGGGCACTTCCGCGATTCTTCACCTATATGCGATCGCGGAGCTCATTAAGTGAAGGGATGACATGCGGGCCGAGCGAGTGCTTCCGTGCTTCCGATGTGGCATCGGGTGACCGCATGACATGGGGTTTGTCCGGTGCTCCTGGCACAGGCTACTGTGCTCACACCTGCGTGCGCTGGCCTGATGAGTCACCCCCGTCTGTGCTGGCAAAAGGAATAGAGCAGAGCGGTAGAGCACGGGAGACGGAGCAGCGGGGATCCAGGTAAGTGATTGTTTGTTTTTTTATTTTGATATTATTGCCTACAGCCTGCCTATACCTGCCTACAGCTGCCTATACCTGCCTTATACATGCCCTATACCTGCCTACAGCTGCCTATACCTGCCTACAGCTGCCTATACCTGCCCTATACCCTGCCTACAGCCTGCCCTATACCTGCCTATGGGGCCATATACCTGCCTATAATCTGCTTATGGGGGACATATACCTGCCTATTATCTGCGTATGGGGCCATATACCTGCCAATATAAGACATACCCCGAAAGTAAGACATAGTGGGACTTTTGGGGGTAAAAAGAATGTAAGACGCTGTCTTACTTTCTGGGAAACACGGTAGCTTTCCATTAACCCCTTCCTGGCAGACGGTTACAATAATATTCTTCATTTTTCCCTCCCCGCCTTCCAAGAGCCATAACATTTTTATTTTTCCATCTATATAGATATATGAGGGCTTTTATTTTGGTGGACAAGATGTACCCTATATACTCGAGTTTAAGCCGAGTTTTTCAGCACAAAAAATATGCTGAAAAATTCGTCCTCGGCTTATACTCGAGTCACTTTCAGCGCTCGGGCACTGCCATGGCCCGGGCACTGGCAGGGACATTTCAGCTATATGTGACTCCTCAGGGAGTGCATATAGTTGAATGCTGAGTCAGCCGACAGCATCCGGGTGCTGCCGTGGTCTGGGTGCTGTAGGGGATCTCTTCATCTGTATGTGACTCCTCTGGGAGCACATACAGGTGAAGATACCATTGCGGAGAAGAGAGCAGGACATATACCTGCCTATTACCTGCCTATGGGGACATATACCTGCCTATACATTCCTATAACCTGCCTATGAGGACATATACCTGCCTATAACCTGCTTATGGGGGACATATACCTGCCTATAAACAAACGTAAGAACGGACAGTATTGCACAACGCAAGCCAAAAAGAATAGTGACACAAAACAAAGGGGTGTACAGAAAATAAAAGAGGAAATGCAAGTGGTAGTCCTCACCCCCACAATATTAACCCAACCACAGCTTGAAGTATTGAATCAGGGATTGAACTTTGCTCCTACGTACAATTTTGAATTATTAGAAACCATGATGGACATTAATAAATTTGTCAGATTGTTAACAATAAAAAAATATTTTTTAAATTATGGTATTTCAGAAGAAGACAGTAGGCAAATAGAAAAGATAGATCAGACTATATCTAATGAGTTTGAACCTCTTTCATTTAGAGAGCAGATTGCCCTCAAAACATTACAAGAACTAGATAGAGAGACAGATGGAGCAGGGGAGGAGTTGTGGGAGCCCAGCGTCCATCACAAAATACCTAACCCCCATTTTTATCCCATCAAAGCCAGAGTCCCAGCCCTAGAGGCATTTCAGAATGCTATGGAGCGAGATCTTGTAGCAATTCAAAACAAGAACTTGAATAATACATCTAAACAACAGGGGCGTAGTAATTTAACTCAACCACAAATGAGGGCAATTAAAGAGCTAAAAGATAGGAATAATTTGGTCATTAAACGAGCAGATAAGGGGGGGTGGTGGTGGTGATGGACGCTGGCCTCTATGTTAAGCAAGTCCTAAAAATCCTTGACGATCCTATAACATATCGAAGGTTGACAGAAAATCCAACCAAAAATTTCCAAAACAAACTGGGAAAGGTATTGCAGGAGGGAATAGGATTGGGGGTACTTAATGAAAAAACTAAAAATTATTTATTAAAAGAAGATCCAGTGACACCCATTTTCTATGGGGCCCCCAAGGTCCACAAAAATCAATTTCCACCTAGCCTTCGCCCAATAATATCGGGCAATGATTCTCTTAATGAAAGACTTAGCAGCTGGGTGGATGGATACCTTCAGCCCATAGTCCAGGGACTCCCAGGTCATATAAGAGACACAAAATCAGCCCTAAAAATGCTAGTAGGGAAATATTGGGGAAAAGAACACACCTGGATAACATGTGATGTCATAGGCTTATATTCATGCATCCCACATGATATTGCCCTGATTGCAACAGCTTTCTTCCTCAAACAATATGGGAAATATGACCAAAATCTACAGGAATTTCTACTTTTGGCCATAGAACACCTCCTAAAAAGCAACTTCTTTAAATTTGAGCAACATTATTATCTCCAACTAGTGGGAGCCCCTATGGGAGCCACTTTTTCGCCATCCTTGGCGAACCTCACTATGGCATGGTGGGAGCACCATGCCATATATGATGCCCACAACCCGTTCTTGGATCACATTCTTTGGTATGGGCGCTACATCGACGACCTTCTTATCATCTGGGGTCGCGATGTAGCGCTCATACCGTCCTTTCTGGATTACCTCAATCATAATCACTGTAATTTACAATTCACTGGTAATTGGGATAAACATGGTGTCCCCTTTTTAGACATCCACTTTAAGGGTGACGTAGAGACTGGCAGGATAGTAACTACTCTGCATCGCAAAACTAATTCAGGAAACACAATTTTAAAAGCAAACAGCTGCCATGCTAGCAATACCACCAGAGCAATCCCTTATGGGGAGTTTATTAGAGCTAAAAGAATTTGCACCCTGGATAGGGATTATGAGATAGCTCAGGGAGATATTGAGGAGAGATTGATCCAGAGAGGTTATCAGAAAAAAGATATAGAGAAGGCGAATCGAAGAGTGGTGGGTAAAACTCAAGAAATTCTTTTGAAAAAAGAAAAAGAAGTCAGGAACAAATTTCAGGAGAATGATAAAAAACTGGTGTTCTCAACCAAGTATAGTAATAATTTTAACCAAATCAAACACATTTTTAAAAAAAACATCAATATCCTACGCCAGGATGAAACCCTGGCTACAATCTTGGAACAAGGGACATTAGTCATCCCTAAAAGAGGAAAAACAATAGGTAACATCATTTCTCCAAGTGTACATTTAAGTAAGATAATACAGGCAAAACTTGGCTATCCCAAAAGGGTTTCTTTAGATGTGCCGGGACTCGATGTAATGTGTGTGGTATGGCTACCCCTATAAAAAACTTCACTGACAGTAAAAATACAAAAAAATATGAGATCAGACAGTTTATGAACTGCAATAGCCACCACTGCATATATGTGATACATTGCGCTCAGTGCAATGTTAAATATGTTGGTAGTACTATCAGAAAAATAAAAACTAGAATTATGGAACATATTTCCAGTATTAAAAAGAATGCAAGTCAAACATCTGGGGCTGCTAAACATTTTATAGAACAACATCAGGGAGACATTTCCAGTTTTACTTTCTATGCTATAGATCACATACCCTGCCCCTATAGAGGAGGGAACTGGACTAGGATGATTAGGCAAAAGGAAGCCTTTTGGATACTAAAACTTGGTACTAGAAGACCAGAAGGATTGAATTATCGCTCTGATATGCTATATATTTATTGAGATATACAGAAAAATTTACGTGTTTAAATATGGAAACTTTTATACTTATAACAGTAATAGTATCCAATAGAAAGAGACATATACAATCCTATTAGTATCCGTCAGGCAACCATGTGACCAGGCTAAGCAGTTCTATTGGTTTTAGTTTATTTTAAATAGAGAGACAATATGGGAACCAATAACATAGTGAGCAAGGGCGAGAAACGCCCGAAACGCGTCTATGCCAGTCTGACAGTAGCAGGTTGCTGCCCATGTGTCTGTATTTTATTTTTGTTCAATAAAGTATCCGTTTCTACTCTGCAAAACGAGCCGAGGATTTCATTGTGGTATCAGCTGACTGCGAGACATACCCGGATTTCCTGTTACGTCATTGTTATACCTGCCTATAACCTGCCTATGGGGACATATACCTGGTTATAACCTGCCTATGGAGACATATACCTGCCTTGTTTCCCCGAAAATAAGACAACCCCCCAAAAATAAGACCTAGTGCATTTTTTTTCTATGCAATTCAGAGTTTGGCTGCTTATGGTGATGTTTGTGTTGAAATCACTACAGTATACAAATACATGTTGATTTTTTGTTCAACAATAAATGTGAATTCCTGTTCATGGAAAAAATAAAAAATCCCCTGAAAATAAGTCTTAGCTCGTCTTTAGGAACAAAAATGAATATAAGACACTGTCTTATTTTCAGGGGAAACAGGGTACATTCCTATAACCGACCTATGAGGACATATACCTGCCTATAACCTGCCTATGGGGGACATATACCTGCCTATAACCTGCCTATGGAGGATATTAAACTGCCTATACCTGCCTATGTAATTTTATTGGTATCCATTTTTGTTTTTGAAATTCACCAGTAGCTGCTGCATTTTTCCACCCTAGACTTATACTCGAGTCAATAAGTTTTCCCAGTTTTTTGTGTCAAAAGTAGCTGCCTCGGCTTATATTCGGGTTGGTTTATACTCGAGTATATATGGTACTTTCTAATGGTGTAATTGACCGTACCACAGAATATACTGGGAAACTGGGAAAAAATTTACTTGTGCCATGTTTGCAGGAGATTTGTTTTTATGGTGTTCACTCTTCAGTATAAATGATGTGTTATCTGTATTCTGCAGGTTGATACAAATTCTGCAACAACAAATATGTAGGGTTGTCGTCATGTTTTAGTACCGTAAAATAAATGAAAACATTCTCTCTTTTTTAATATTTGTGCCGCAGCAGCATTTTCTGAAATCGATAACTTTTTAGTACCTCTACTCATGGACCTGAGTGAGGGTACATTTTTTTGTGGGATGAAGTTAACTTTTTATTAGTACCATTTTGGGATAAATGTGACTTTTTAATCATTTTTTATTCTAATTTTTTGGGAACGAGAAATAAGCAAAAAACCTACATTTCTTGTGTTTGGAATTTTTTTTCTATGGTGTTCAGAGTACAGGATAAATGACATTATATTTTAATAGATCAGACTTCTACGAATGCGGCAATACCAATTATGTGTCACTATTTTATTATTTTCTTTTATTTGTAAAATGGTAAAAAAGGGGGTGATTTGAATTTTAATATTTTTTAATTGTTTTATACATTTAAAAAAAATGTTTTCGAGGCAACATTTAGTCCCCTTAGGATACTTGACCACTAAGGGCCACATTCGTTAGTACACCCTTCTGCATTGCTGGGATAGGTAGTGTTAGACGCACATATAAGGTAGTGATGGAAGCCTTCATAAGGCTTCCAGCCACTATGTTAACCAATTAGCACTCCGCGATCCTGCCACAGTGTTGCCGATAGGCGTGAGAAACTGTTAAACAGCACGGAATGGAGCCCGCTGCAATTAGCAGCTGACACCAATTCTCCATGTAGTGGAATTACTGAGTAATCCCGCTACATAGAACCTTACTGGCACCAGAACAAATGGGTATGTCCTGTGTTGGTACGGGATGAAAGAGATAAAATCCCACAATGGTCAATGACAATTTGAAACTGACAAAGGTAATAATAAATTAAATTTACTGAAAATCAATTAATGAAAATCATCGTTTTTGTCAAGTCTAGTTACATTGGTTTTTTTTTTGTTTGTTTTTTTTTTTTCAATTCCTCACTTAAACCACAATTCAAATGCAAAGTCTGACCTTTATAAGTTGATTTTTAGTAAATTTAAATTTATTATCACTTTTGTCAGTTGCAAGTTATTTCATTGACTATTGTGGGTTTTTCTTTGTTTAATGAAAGGGTAACAACAATTTTTTCCACATATGAATGCAATGTATGTATGTATGTATGTATGTATCTATCTATCATATATCCATTATCTATCTATTTATCTATCTATCTATCTATCTATCTATCTATCTATCTATCTATCTATCATATATCCATTATCTATCTATCTATCTATCCATCTACCTATCTCATCTCTATCTATCATAAATCCATTATCTATCGATCTATCTATCATATATCCATTATCTATCTATCTACCTATCTCATATCTATCTATCTATCTATCTGTCTGTCTAACATCTATTATGTATCCATTATCTATCTATCTATCTAATATGTAATTATCTTTAAATGTAAAATTATAAAAAAAGTCACAAATTTATAAAATAGATAATTAAAAACACCAAAATTCTAACAATCTGGAAATACTAGAATACAAACTAATTCTAATGTCTTTCTTTTTTATTTTGCATTAAATGAACATACATACTGTCTAACCTTAGCTATAAATCACCTGTAAATATTGTATTTCATACTTGATAGTTTTCAGCTTGTAGTGACAGGTTGTTCTCTGCAGATAGCCTCACTGTGAGCAGCCTATAGAACACATCTTCATGTACACTGCTACAACACCCCTGTAATAATCTAGTAATCTTTATATAACACAACATATTCCATAGCACTTTGCATTTCAGGGGCTACATGTATATATATATATATATATATATATATATATATATAATATAATATATATATATATATATATATAAAAAAAAAAACAATCGCACATAGAGTAATAAACTAATGCAATCAAACAAGAGGATCAGGAGCTGCTGGTGAGAGCTTACAATCTATGAGGAAATAGAGGTGGTAGAAAAGGTGAATGTCCATCGCTGGGTGTATTGGCAGGTGCCAGGTCATGTCTTTTACATTTACATATTGATTTCTCTGCCTCCCATAGCTACTGTTGTACTTATAGTAGTGATTGATAATTTTAAGGGATTAAGATTCACAGTGAGATTTCTATTACAGAGTGTAGCATTGTCAGCGGATTTAGACAAGCCCATCTGTGCCCATTTGCTCTACTGAGTACGGTAAGCTTTTATTACTGAAACACCAGTTCATTTTCTGCAAGACGCTGTGTGCAGCCAGGTGTGAAAATGCTGGATTCATGGTAGAAAAAATATACAGTCTATTTTCTTCTCATCTTGACATAGTCCTTGATCTCACCAGTGCTAAAGATTGCTTTTTAAAATACATTGTTGTTTTATTTAATGATGTTGAATCGTTAAAGGGGTCTAATGAAAGATCCCACTGAGATCTAAAGATAAACTCCTATTCTATTACCATGGTAAACCTGATTATTGAAGTCAGTGGAACAAGAGACCACACCGTAATTCCAGAAATGTTTTCATGTAATTTATATTGATTCTGGAAGAAGAAGACCAAGACAACTAGGCAAGCCAAGATCAGAAAATCTAAACTCTGTTAGAAGGGAGCTCAGACCTTGCATATATATATATGTAGGAACACAATCCACTACTAAAATATTGCTAAAAATTATAAGCTATAACCGATCAGCCACTACAATACTATGGAGTGTGCTAGGAAGCATATGAACAGTCAGTTCTTGAAGTTGACATGTTGAAAGTGGGAAAAGGGTTCAAGTGTATGAATCTGAGTGATGAGGACCAAATTCTGATGGCTAGGTGAGTAAGAGCATCTCCAAAACAGCAGGCTTTGTTCCCAGCGTACAATAGCCAGTAGCTACCAAAAGTCACCCGAGAACGGTTAACCATTGAACTGGGAACAACATAATGGGAACTCGACGTTTGGTGATGGTCATGGAGGGCAAAGGTTTGCAGGTCTGCTCAGATCTCACATAAGAGCTTAAAGGAGTTGTCTCACTACGAGGATTGCTTTTTATGTTAAAAATCTAGCAAAAACAAATCACTTTGCAATATATGTCCATTAACCCCTTAAGGACTCGGCGTTTTTTGTTGTTAAAACGTTCGTTTTTCCCTCCTCGCCTTCCCAGATCCATAACTTTTTTTATTTTTCCACCTATATAGACACATGAAGGCTTTTATTTTGCGGGACAAGATGTAATTTCTAATGCTGTTATTTACTATACTTTAGAATATACTGGGAAACCACAAAAAAATTCCAAGTGGGACAAATTGTGAAAAAAAAACGTATTTTTGCCATGTTTGCAGGGGTTTTGCTTTTACGGCGTTCAATCTTCGGTCAATACAATGTGTTATCTGTATTCTACAGGTTGATACGCATCCGGCAATACCAAACATGTAGGGTTTCCGTTATGTTTTGGTACCGTAAAAAAATTATAAACTTTTACTATTTTTGAAATTTGCGCCGCAGCGCCAGTTTGTGCGACCAATAACTTTTTTGTACTAACACCTACGGACGCCAGTGAGGCGGCATTTTTTGTGGGCTGAAGTGTACTTTTTATCGCTAGCAGTTTGGAATGCATGCGACTTTTTGGATCACTTTTATTCCATTTTTTAAGTGACGTAAAATGACCCAAAAACGCAATTTTGGCGTTTGGAATTTTTTTTCTTCTACGGTGTTCAGTGCACGGGATAAATGATGTTATATTTTTATAGATCAGACTTTTTTGGACGCGGCGATACCAAATATGTGTAACTTTTTAATTATTTTATTGTTTTTATTTGTAAAATAGGGAAAGGGGGGTGATTTGAACTTTTAATACTTTTTTTGTGCTGTTTTTTTTTTTTTTTTTACTTTAACATTGAGGCCACCTACGGTGCTTGACCACTAGGTGGCGCGATTGTCAATACAGTCTAATTCTAGCATAGGCATGGATTAGAAAGTACCAAGATGGCGGTTTCCTCACTTCCTGTCTGCGGACGGAAGTGGGGCAAACCAGGACATGGAAGTGACAGGAGCCTTCCCAAGGCTCACCACTGCCATGTCCAGGGGTCGGGTCGCTGCAGCTATGCTGTGACGGTGCCGATCACCCTCAAGATCGGTACGGGGCACCGATCTCAATTCATTCAGACGCCGCGGCCATCTTTGCCGCGGTGTCTGACGGGTTAAACAGAGCGGGCGAGCGACGCTGCCCGTTCGCGCTGTAATGGCTGGGTGTTAGCGGCGATTAGCCGCTAACATCCGCCGGCTGTGCGGGGGGGGTCGCGGAGCGATCCTCCTGCAAAGCCCCTTATGGACCCTGGGACGTACTCATACGTCCAGGGTCCTTAAGGGGTTAACAGTATTCTACCTATTCTGAGATATCCCCTCTTGTATGGGGTGCATCAGCTCCTCAGGTCGCTATAGCTACAGACCTGCTTGATCTATCCTGATAGGCTGCCAGTGCTGGTCGCTATATCTATAGACTTGGCTTCTGCAGCCTAGTAGAAGCCAGTAAACACGCCCCTGAATTCAAAGTGAAACCAAGAAAACAGGACTGTGGTAACATGAATCAATGTAGTGAGACAACCCCTATAAGTAGCACAAATTGCTAGAAACATTTATGCTGGCTATAATGTAAAGATGCCACAACACACAGTGATTTACAGTTTGCTGTGTATGGCACTGCATAGCCAAAAACTGGTCAGAGTGCCCATGCTGATTATATCAATAAAAGCACTTACAATGGGCATGTGACCATCAGTATTGGCCCACAGCATAATAAAAGACCTGGTTTGATAAATCAGACTTTTACATTAGGTAGATGGCTACATGATGCGTCACTTACCTGGGAAAGCATTATGGTAAGAAGCATAGAGATAAACAGTATTTTCCAAAGGAAAAGATGCCGGCTTTAATCGTTCCTCGGATGGGAGGCACTGAAAAAGGTGGTAAAAACATATAAGAAAAGCTTTAATTTTATTAGCTGTTACCTTGGTGCCAGATGACATAGGACACCTTCCGAGATCCTGTGGAATCCGTGCTTCAACTGTTTTAGTGAGAAGATTGGGACCTACAAAATATTAGTAATTCTGTTTTAAAGGGGTTTTGCCACAATCTCATTTCTTACCTCCTGCATCCAGCACTGTGTGCTCAGAAGGGGGCATGTGTGATTTGTTTGAATTGCATATCATGTGACCCAGCAGGATGACATCACCAGGACTTTCCTCTCTCTAGTGAAAGAAAGGTCTGTTTATGTATAGAATTGTAAGTAGTTACACTGTAGCTTAGAAGTAACATTTTTGCTTTACAGCACAAGGGTCCTTGGTTCAAATCCCTGCAGGAACTTAACCTGTGGATTTTTTTTCCTCTTTATCAATGCACAGACCTCATTGATGTTTCTTTTTTTTTATTTGCACTGTTGACTTATTACTAACTAGTCCAAAGGACAGGAGTAGAATGACAGCACCCGGGGTTTGATCACTCAGTAGCTTCCTGAGAAGAGAGGTGATGTCTGAGCATGTGCGACCATGACTCGGGAGCTCACAGCCAAGGTCATATCCCCTGGAGATGAGTTGTAAACAGTGGATCGCAGCTAAAACAAAAACGGGGCAGAAGTTGTAGTAATGATGAATGTTGAAAATGGGGATTATTTAATTTTCAAACTTTCCACGTCAATTTTACTTTGTGGCAAAACCCCTTTAACGTTATGACTCATCATGTATATTTTTCAAATAAGTAAGAGGTAAACTTTTGAGGGGTCGTCCACCAAAGACAATCACTGATCATTAGGTTTCCTGGTGCTTAGGTGTCTAGAAATTAACTGTAATCTGTGAGTAACTTCGCAGTATAACATTTCCCTGTAGTGCCTCCATATTAAAGTTTGTCTTTACCCAACTCCCATTGAAATCAATTAAAACTTCTATATATAACTCTGGTATTTCCATCACAAACATTAATGGCCACAGGATATATGTCATAACTGTTTGATAGGTAATCCTCACCAACTGGGACATTAGGCCTGCCACTCTCCTTATAAAATAGAATAGAGGCAACCCAATTGGGAAGCCATGGCTTGCTTGGCTTTTTTGCATAACTCTGATAGTGTCACGGGGGTCGCGGGCTCCGCTGCCCCCCGCGACCGTCACCCTGCTTTTGGTGCGTTTAGAGAGTTTTGGAGTTCAGTCTTGATTACCCGTGTACCAGTCCGCTTGCTTACGTTTGCTGACCTTGCCCGTTTGCCGCCTGCCCTGACCGTCTGCCCGTCTCTGACTACGAACCTCTGCTGCCTGCCCTGCCCTCCTGCCTGTCCCCGACTACGCCTCTGGATTACGTTTCTGTACCTCACTGTACCCCGGCCACCATCGCAAGCAAGTCACGTCAGGGGTAACGACCTGGTAGCCTCACGCCGCAGCAAGTCCATCCCGCTTTGCGGCAGGCTCTGGTGAAAACCGGGGGCTACTTAGATTCCGTTCCCTGGCGTGGTTTAGCTATCATCGCTTGCGTTGGCCCAGCGGATCCACTCCTCAGTTACAGATAGGACTGCATGTAGGCATTATCATTTCTCCATTTTCTACGATGGATAAAGTGGACAGGTGACCCGTGCTCTTCCAATAGGAGCTTAGACCAGTACCTTATTAGGTTTTCCATAGGTTTTGCCACTTACATTTTATTGACACAAATACCACTTTGCTAGTAATTCCCTACTCAATCTTTGTAGACTATAATAATTGAAAAATTAGATGAAGATATATAAAATTCCATTATCAGTATGATTAGCAAATTCCCAGGATATCCAGCCCTAACAAGGCAGAGCACTGCTGCTTCCTGACCACATCCCTATGTTGGGTATGCTTGATGAAATGACTTATGTATGACAACGCTTTCATTAAAGTCTGTTACCAGATTAGTAAAGCTGTTGGTTCTGTCAGGAGTAAACATCAATACCTATCGATTTTTACAGAACAGACATAAATCTCCTTTTATAGCCACATCAGAATCACATTCTTAATGAATCTGCATGAAATGTCACATAGATAATCAATACATGACAAGAAGAAACTTCTAGACTAATATGTCTCACCTTCAACACTTGACCTTAAGTCGTTTAGTGGATTTCATTGCCTGGTAAATGCTCTGTATGTGCAACTAATAATGGTAGTGATCTACTTAAAGGGGTTGTCTCATCTCAAAGTTCCATAGGATGCATGAATGAAATAATGCTGCTTTGCTCTGTCATTTCCTGGTCAAGCTGTCTGTAGTTAGCATATGAGCTCGGTGTATTCAGACTTCTCTGTTTATTAGTCTAGATTAAATAAATTAAAAACAAAGGAAGAATGGAGTGTGTATGATAATTATGTGCAATATAAAATATAACTTTTACTTCACAATTTTAAAATATTGTGCGGCTGAGCACTCAAAATATTACATATGGATATATGTTCAATTATTGTAACCAATACACATATCCAAAAACATAAGTGCCGTCAAATAACGGCAACAAATTAACAACTCACCCTAATGAATCCCTGGGGATCTTTACACCAGTAAGATAAGCGGAGCGCTCGCCCCAAAAAGGGTGACCCCACAAAGGTGCAAAGGCTCACCCTACAGACTCCCACCTTACCCTTATGTGGTCATTATACAATGTCCCCACATAAGGGTAAGGTGGGAGTCTGTAGGGTGAGTCTTTGCACCTTTGTGGGGTCGCCCTTTTCGGGGCGAGCTCTCCACTTATCTCACTGGTGTAAAGATCCCCAGGGATTCATTAGGGTGAGTTGTTAATTTTTTGCCGTTATTTGACGGCACTTATGTTTTTGGATATGTGTATTGGTTATAATAATTGAACAGTAGAGTAATTACTGTCTTTTGTCTGAAAGATCAGATAACAAACAAGCTCTCAGACTGCTGGCAGTTCTGTGCCACTGACCTGTGTGATGACATCACTCCCTGCTATCAGATAGAACAAACAGCAGAGGAGAAGGAGTACACAGGTCGGTAACTTGGGAAACCTGAGAGCGCTCAGAAGGTGATAAAACATTTGTAGCTCCTTAAAAAAAAAGATGAACAAAGCAATATATTTGGAAAACGTCTTCATTTAGTGTTCCCTATATTTTGAAAGCTATTCTTTGTAGTGAGACAACCCCTTTAAATGCTTAAAGAGAAATACACTCACCAGCCACTTTATTAGGTACACCATGCTAGTAACGGGTTGGACCCCCTTTTGCCTTCAGAACTGCCTCAATTCTTCGTGGCATAGATTCCACAAGGTGTTGCAACGATGCTCAATTGGTACCAAGGGGCCCAAAGAGTGCCAAGAAAATATTCCCCACACCATGACACCACCACCACCAGCCTGAACCGTTGATACAAGGCAGGATGGATCCATGCTTTCATGTTGTTGACGCCAAATTCTGACCCTACCATCCGAATGTCGCAGCAGAAATTGAGACTCCTCAGACCAGGCAACGTTTTTCCAATCTTCTACTGTCCAATTTCGATGAGCTTGGGCAAATTGGAGCCTCAGTTTCCTGTTCTTAGCTGAAAGGAGTGGCACCCGGTGTGGTCTTCTGCTGCTGTAGCCCATCTGCCTCAAAGTTCGCCGTACTGTGCGTTCAGAGATGCTCTTCTGCCTACCTTGGTTGTAACGGGTGGCTATTTGAGTCACTGTTGCCTTTCTATCAGCTCGAACCAGTCTGCCCATTCTCCTTTGACCTCTGGCATCAACAAGGCATTTCCGCCCACAGGACTGCCGCTCACTGGATGTTTTTTCTTTTTCGGACCATTCTCTGTAAACCCTAGAGATGGTTGTGCGTGAAAATCCCAGGAGATCAGCAGTTTCTGAAATACTCAGACCAGCCCTTCTGGCACCAACAACCATGCCACGTTCAAAGGCACTCAAATCACCTTTCTTCCCCATACTGATGCTCGTTTTGAACTGCAGGAGATTGTCTTGACCATGTCTACATGCCTAAATGCACTGAGTTGCCGCCATGTGATTGGCTGATTAGAAATTAAGTGTTAACGAGCAGTTGGACAGGTGTACCTAATAAAGTGGCCGGTGAGTGTATGTTGGCACTCCATCCGCATAAAAGGTAGCAACACTTTATTGTATTAAAACCCTCAAAAAATAGGTGCACGCTTGCTAACGCATTTGAGGCCAGCTAGCGCTCCTTGGTCACAACATAAAGGGATGGTGACCCTTCTTATATAGCGATCTCTGGGAATTTAAGCCATTATTGAGTATGGATATATTGATATACAGGCAACATGCAGAACTATTTTTACATACACAAGCTGAAAACTATACATTGCAGAAAAATATTTATGCCAATGACAATGAAACACAGAAAAACTAAACTGTAAATGAGCCCATTTTTTTTTTTTGCATGAGTATGATTAAGATACAAGGGCATACCAAAAGGTTTCAAAAAACAGAATATCATACCTAGGAGTTTTTCTCCTTTTTAACTCCCTTTCTCCCTCTGCATTTTGTTTGGTTCTGTTGAGTTAAAATGGTTTTTTATCAACTATTTTTGTTTCCATTATATTTCAGGTAGTATTATAGGATATAGATAGGGTGTTCCTGCGTGGGGCCGCCCCTTTTGGGGCGATTACTCTGCTTATTTGGTATTTTTAATCGATATTATTAAAGGCTATATTTTACTTTATTTGTACCCTTAGGCATTGTGTATTCTGCTAGTGGTTTGTTCAACATTCTTTCCTCTAAGCATTCAAGATTGTAACAGCTGAGAAGTCCACAGCCAGCTCCGAGCACCCTCCAAGACAAACATGCATAAATTGTCTACAAAGTGGGAGTGGTAAGCACTTTACAACCTGTGTGTTGGACTGTATGTAATATAGTGATCTACTTAAAATGCCATTCTCAGATTTGAAAGAGATCCTCTGAACATGGCTTTTTAGGATTCTTAGAAAATAGGAGGAAACAAACACTACTGTAGTTATCCAAGCCAAACACTGGGCTTTACCAAGGAGCTGTATCTAATCCCAAAGGTACCTTTTTAATGCTTCAAGGGGTGGAAGGGTAAAAAGTTTTCCAACAAAGCAAGTTGCTAATACCAGTGTTGCTTGTGAAACAGAGTTGACTTGCAGTTGTTTTAGGACCCCTAATGATGACATCACAGTCAATATGAAACGTAAAATGCAAACCCAGGTTGTTATTAAACAAGAATACAAAATCATTTAAAGAGGCATTCTCACTAAATTGAATAGCTGTAAACATGTAAGTAACGGTAAATGAAGGTCATTACCACATATATTGCTGTTCTGATTTTGTTTCACTTCAGAGCTAGAGCAGTTTTTGTCTCCTGTTTGTGTACAAAAGGTTTCTTAGGCTGCCGACCACCTTTCTTTGCTATAGCAGCGCTGGACAAGTGGGTGATGTCACTCCCTACTGTGTCTTATCAGCAGCAGTGGAGCTTGCTTATCGTTTTTACTAACAAACTTTACCCTTTTAGAGCTCTGTGTCTTTGTACCCTGCTGTTAAAACCCCTTCATCACTGACATCTCTCCAACAGGTTAATTTAGGAATAGCAGAGCTGAAATGTCAGTCACTGCTGTAGAACAGCCTTAAAGGAAGTGGAAGCCTGAGGATGGATGTGAAGAGCAGCCACTGGGAAGCAGTCAGATGGGAAAACCCCTTTAACAGATCCTTTGACCCATCCAGATGACCAAAATATTGTTTGATATATTTTGCCCAAAGAGTGGGCAGCATTATCTTAAAAAAATAAATAAAAATGAAACAATACTGTTGTTTGACCAACCCAAGAACAAATTGGCATAAGCTTCCCATAGGAGTCGAAAGCAAAATACTGCATGTCAGAATCTAGTCAGAAGTGTGTCATAATGTGATTAAGCATAGAAGACCATTATGATTGCTCATAGAATTGCTTCAAGAATTCAGAAAGTAAAGTAATTGCCACAAGTCGCCTTTTCCGATGAGTAACATTCTCCGCTTTATTTAACGAATGGATATTGCCATTTCAGATGAGAAACATTAGAAAATAAACACCCTGCAACCATTGCCAGAAGAACAGAATCTGGTAGCGACAGCAATATGTCTGAAATGTTTCGTAGTATCCTCCGGGCCACTCATACGTGTGGAAAGCACTCTCAACCGATTTCGGGAATGAAACATCCATACAGACCACATTCATACTGATTGGGGCATATGTCACTCAGCTAGAAATATCCTACATTGGATAAATATAAGACCTTCAGTACATCCTAGCACCCTAATCCCTCAGATTAGAACTGAACTCTATGGAACCACCTGATGGACTGTGGATCTCTATTGGATCCCACACATCACACACATGGACCCCCATAGTTGAGTGCTGTCAGCATGGCTCCAATACCGAAAAACCTACCAGACCTAACTGAGTCAATCCAACCCATTAGTGCTGTCCAACGTGCCACGTCGAGTATTTAGATAATTGCTGGTGATCATAATGCTATGTCGACTGTATTTTCTCCATAAGATTGTCAAGCCCCAAGACAACTAGGCGATGAAAAGAGATTAACCCTGATTAGTAGAAAAGGTCTGTCATATTCCCACTTGAGAATTACAAAGCTGTATTTATCTTCCAGTATGGCCACACATGTGGTTCTGTATTGATCAGGATTTAAAATAATACTGTGTGCTCTGTGAGTTTTTCTCCTTTTTAACTATCCTTAAATCATCCAGCTGTTACAAGCCTCCATCTGATCAGATAATGATGGCAGTCAGTCTAGGACATAACATTTAGTGTTCATGATTATTCAAACGCACAATGTCAAGTTATTACCATCCCCTTAGGGAGAATTTGGGCTTTTAATCATCAAATTAGATAAAAGGGCCATCAATTTATCTGCTCATTGTCATTAAGAGGTGAGCTCTTAATGCATTTTAGTTTAAGAGATCAAAACCAAGTCTTTACATTCTGGTTTCTCAATCCGTTTAAAAGTTCTTGTGCCTACAAAGTATAGTACACGCCCTGCAATAACACAATAAGAACCTGGAGAAATAATTCCGAAAAGTCATTGGTAAAAAAACACTTAATCCATTGGATAATGAAAATCTTAACCTACGTGCTTTTTATAATTTTGGTTTTATCTATATTTTAACCCGTTACCCTTGGTTCCTTGGTACCTATTATGACTACGAGTTAAAAGGGAAAGATTCTAAGGAAATCCGTGTTTGAAAAAAAAGGGGGGGGACTACCCCGAAACGTCACACGGTTTCCCAGCCCCCTTTCCCGTCGTTCTCCCCCCACTGGCGTTTTACACACGAGAACCGCCGGGGCCTCGCCCTTTATGGACTTTTTAAACCTGCCCCACCCGCCGGGTATGGACTTAAATGGAACCAAGTAGCTCATTGTAGCACTATCCGTTACATATTTTTAAGAATATGTTTTAGCAATAAAGATATTTTTAAGTTTTCTTTTCTTGCCAATTATTTGGTTGGTACATGTTTTGGGACTAGGGAGTTCCCTTTATAGCAAGCTTACAGCAGTGTTGGAGAGATAATATACTTCGCAATATATGCCCATTTCTTTGATAGATGGTTTGACCAACCCAAGAATAAATTGGCATAAGCTTCCCATAGGTGAAAGCAAAATACTGCATGTCAGAATCAGTCAGAAGTGTTTTTATAATGTGATTTAAACTAGAAGACCATTTTATTTCTCAAGTTTTCCCCTTCAAGAATTCAGAAAGTAAAGTAATTGCCACAAGTCGCCTTTTCCGATGAGTAACATTCTCCGCTTTTTTTTTTTTTTTAACAATTTATTTGCCCTTTAATGAGAAACAATAGAAAATAAACACCCTGCAACCATTGCCAGAAGAACAGAATCTGGTAGCGAAACAAAAACGAAAATTTTTTTTGTATCCTCCGGGGCCATCACCTTGGAAAGCACTCTCAACCGATTTCGGAATGGAAAACATCCATACAGACCCACCAATTTTCTGATTGGGGGCTATGCCCAGCTAGAAAAAATCCACATTGGTAAGAAAATGATAAGACCTCCGAACCCTAACCCAACCCTCAGATTAAACTAACTCTATGGGGCCACCCTTTATGGTCGGTTTGCTCTATTGGGGTTCCCCCCCACACACACACTGGACCCCCCACACTGTGGGGATGGTGTAGCATGGCTCCCGATACCTGGACAACCTACCAGGGCCAAAATGATCCCTCCCAACCCCCTTTAGCCTGTCCCCGTCACACGGGAGTTATTCTAGATATTAGCTGGTGATCATAATGCTATGTCGACTGTATTTTCTCCATAAGATTGTCAAGCCCCAAGACAACTAGGCGATGTTTAAGGAGATTTAACCCTGATTAGTAGAAAAGGTCTGCATTTATCTTCAAGTATGGCCACACATGTGGTTCTGTATTGATCAGGATTTAAAATAATACTGTTGCTTCTCTGTTGGAGTTTTTTTTTTTTCTTTTTTTTAACTAATTCCTTATTTTCTCCAGCTTTTACAAGCCTCCACTTTTGATGCAGATAATGATGGCAGTCAGGTCTAGGACATTCATTTAGTTGTTCATGATTATTCAGAATGCACAATGTCAATGTTATTACGATCCCCTATAGGGAGCAATTTGGTGCTTTTAGTCATCTAAGTAGTAAAAGGACCATCCATTCTATCTGCTTCATTGTCATTACGGAGATGTGAGCTCTTGAATGCCTTTTTAGTTATAAAGATCAATACCAAGTCTGTTACATTCTGTTTTCTCAATCCGTTTAAAGCTTCTTGTGCCATACACAAGCTATAGTACACACGGCCCCTGCAATAACACAAGTAGGACCTGGAGCAAGAAGAATATTATCATATAAAAAACACAATGTAAAACAATGTATTTTCTAAGATATTAGTAGCTTATCTGATCTGTGTTATTAAAAACAATATTTTAAAAAATATTCAAAATATACTTTTTTGTGTGTGCACATGTTTCAGTCAAACTAAATCCAAAACTTTGTTGGATAAAACAATATTAAAGACCCTACAAGAATCTCTCATTGGGTTACAACTCTGTAATGGGTGTCCCCGCGACCCCTGCAGCGTCTTCTGCTGCGAGCGGCGCCGTGACCCGGTCCTCGGGCTGCAGACGCGCTCGCAGCTCTGTCTTGCACTTACCGCGCTCGATGTGGCCGATGCAGCTCGCCCATAGGCGCGCAGTTACTGCATCGAAATTTAAAGAGCAGGCGCGTGTTGCTTCACTGGGCTGATCCTATTTAACCTGCCCTTTCTTTGTCCTCGAATGACATGCCCCGTGCTTTGAGGAGCTCCTTAGTGCTATTGCATTTACTGTGTACCATACCGCTTGACTCCGTCCCTTGACCACGAACCTTGCGCTTCCTGCCTGTCCCCAACTACGAGTTGCTTCACGATTTTACAGCCACCCTTGCGCCACTGCAAAAGTCAGTCGGGGTAGCGACCTGGTAGTGCTCCGCCGCTGCAAGTCCATCCCACTTTGCGGTGGGATCTGGTGGAAACTGGACCTACTGGCATGGCTTATACCAGCGCTTACGGTGGTCCGGAGGATCCACATCTCTGGTCTGCCTTTGGTAGGAAACAGAGGTGCATGGACTGTAAACATTTCATAATTTTTTATATTTCTGCATAAATTTGACCTAAAGCTGCATCAGATTTTTACATAAATACTAAAAGTAGATAAAGAGAACCAAATCAAACGAGTCAAAAATATAAGACTTGTTGATTTAATTAATGATGCAAATGATCCAATATCACATCAATGTGAGTGGAGAAAGTATGTGAAGCTTTCGGATTACCAAATAATTTGAAGAGAATTTTGAGTCAACTGTATTCAATCAAGGGATGATAATCTGGTATTCTTTGGTGATTTTTTTTTTTTTTTTTAAGAACAGGGATCTATCAAAGTCTAATCTTCTCAACATGATTGTGAAAGTGTATCATGGCATGAACCAAGGGCTTTTAGAGGACTCAAGAGAAAGTTGTTAAACTCATCAAGCCTTGGAAAAGGTTTAAACCATCTCTAAGAGTTGGACTCCACCATCCACATTCGATAGTTGTGACAAATGGTGAAATTGAAGACCTATACTCTGCAGGAGTGTGGACTAACAAAGATCAAGCCTAAGAGCAAATGGATAAATAGCCCATGAGGTCACAAAGAACCAAGGGTACCTGCTCTAAGCAACATAGGACTTTTACACATAGCTATGGATATTCAGGTCATAAGTCCACCATTCAGAGGATACTAACCAATAAGTGCATGATTAGGCTTTGCAGATGCAGCTGCGCTCTCTAAAGCACATTGCTGTCTGCCTCATTTGCTCATCGGAAGAGCCATCCTCAGCTCTCGTCGCTTCCACTTCCAAAACGAACCACATCCCTTACCTGAAGCCCAAGCCTTTTATAGAAAACCAGCCCTATCCAAATCCTGGCCTGGCCCATGGGGAGTAGACGCCACCGCACATTGTCTACTCCCCTAAGAGCCGACCCAGGAACGGCTGGGAAAGCCACATAATTACTACTCCCTTGCCAACCACTTAGTGAGGCTGGGAATCTGCGGGTGGTCTTTTCCCACCAAGGCCAGGGATCCTTGGTGGATGTTGCATAGAGAAATCGGGTATAACTCCACCTTTGGCAGAAATAGGTAATACCTGTAGTTCCTGTCACACTGGTATGAGTTGGTGATTTTTTTTTTTTTTTTAAAGAACAGGGATCTATCAAAGTCTAATCTTCTCAACATGATTGTGAAAGTGTATCATGGCATGAACAAAGGAGATTTCTGAGGACCTCAAGAGAAAAGTTGTTAAACTCATCAAGCCGGAAAAGGTTTACAAAACCATCTCTATAGAGTTTGGACTCCACCAATCCACATTCGGATAGATTGTGTACAAATGGTGAATATTGAAGACCATTATTACCCTCTGCAGGAGTGGTGGACTAACAAAGATCAAGCCAAGAGCAAGATGAAAAATAGCCCATGAGGTCACAAAGGAACCAAGGGTAACCGCTAAGCAACTAAAGGACTTTTACACATTAGCTAATGTGAATATTCAGCGTCATAAGTCCACCATCAAGAGGATACTAACCAATAAAGTGCATGATAGGATTGCAAGGATGCAGCTGCTGCTCTCTAAAAAAGAACATTGCTGTCTGCCTTCATTTTGCTCAAGATCTCCTAGACAAGCCATAATGCTACTGGAACAATGTTGTGGATGGATGAGATCAAAATAGAACTTTCTGGGGTAAATGAGAAGAGAACTGAACACACTGCATCCAACATAAAAACCTCATATCGTCTGTGAAACATAGTGGTGGTAGTATTATAGATGGGGCCTATTTTGCTGCATATGGGCCAAGATGTCTTTCCATCATTAATGGAACAATACATTTTGAATTATACTGGCAAATTCTAAAGAAAAATGTCAGGTTGTCAGTCCATGAGCTGAATCTAAAGGGAACATGGGTCATGCAGAAAGACAACGGCCTTAACCACATAAATCGATTTATCAAAGAATTGATAAAGAAGAATAAATTTACAATTTTGAAATAGCCAGGTAAAAGTACTTACCCTAATCCAAAACAAATGTTGCGGAAGGACCTAAAGTGAGCAGTTCATAAGGAAACCCAATAACATGCCACACCTAAAGCTGTTTTGTATCAATGAAAAGGCAAAAATTAATCCAAGTTGATGTGCATACCTAATCAACAGTTTACAGAAACAATTGGATGAAGTTATTGCTCCACAAGGGGGTCAATTCAGATGCTGAAAGCAAAGGTTCTCATACTTTTGCCACTCACAGATGTGTGATGTTGGATCATTTTACTCAGTAAATAAATGATCAATTCTAATATTTTTGGTATGTTTGATTTGGTTGTCTAATTTTGGGAATATCTGATTATTATTATTATTATTATTTATTTTTAAGCCAGGGCACTGTATATTCAAAGCGAGTTACATAGATAACATAAGTTCAAACTAGGTACAATGACAACAATAAATGACTAACATCTGGTACAGAGGGGAGAGAGAGAAGGTGAGGGGCAGACATGTTTGTGGATTTAGTGGCAGCAGGGTTATTGTAGGTTATAGGCAATCCTGAAGAGATGGGTTTTCATGTTGCATTTGAGGCTAGTGAAAGTGGAAGAGAATCTGATATGTTGGGCAGTGAGTTCCAGACTGTGGGGGAAGCACGGGAGAAGGCTTGGAGACGGATATGTGAGGAGCTGAAAAGAGGAGAGCAGAGAAGAAGGTCCTGGGAGGAGCGGAGATTGCGTGAGGGGAGGTATCTGGAGATTAAGAAGGAGATGTATGGGGGAGACAGGGTATGGAGAGTCTTGTAGGTCATTGCCAGTAACTTGAAATTAATTTGCTAGGCAAGTAGCCAGTTAAGGAATTAACTGAGGGGTGAGGCAAAGGAGAGGCAAAAAGAAAGGTGGATGAGATGGGCAGCGGAATTGAGGATGGATTGAAAGGGAGCTAGAGTACTAGATGAGAGGCGACAGAGAAGCATGTTGCAGTAGTCAAGGATTAGTAGTTTTATAGTTTTCAAGAATCTGATGAAGTTTTAGGTTGAAATTATGCAGAAATGTAGAAAATTTGGAAGCGTTCACGAACTTTCAAGCACCAGTGTATGAATGTGTTATGTGTATGTATTTGTGTGTATTTTGTATATATCGAAAAGCAGAAAGAGAAACAAAAGGTTATTGCCAGTTCACCTCTCCACAGACCCCAGAATTTGCAAGGAGAAAAATCCAGTCAGTGTGGAATTGTAGAAACGGCAGCAAAATAAAATAAAATAAATAAAAGAGGATTTTTATAGCGTTTTTTAATCCCTATTTTTGTTAGAATACTTTTTGCTGCTGTGTATACATGTATGGAATTTTTATGTGTGAGCAACGTGAGTATTTATGTTAATATAACATATGTATATGTGTCTGTTGTGTGCAGTATACTTGTCTGTGCATTGTGTATATATACTCCGTTGCAGGAAAATGTAAGTAAACCTTTTTAAATTATCTAGGTTTCTGCATTGTGGTCTGATTGTTATCTAAATTACAATAGTAAAAAAAAATTCAGAACACACAAACAGTCATGTGTTCATGTCTATAATAATGAGAATAATGAGAATATTCAGCAAAAAACCCCAGTGCAAGCTAAGGTACTCACAGATATGTGAAAATGGATCATTTTCCTCAATAAATATATTAAGTCTAAAATATTTGTTTATTTTGGTTTTCTTTATATATTTTAGTGCTTGTGTGAAAATCTGATGTAGTTTTAGGTACAATGGATGTAGATATATATTGGTTCTTGCTTTATGAGTTCCAAAGTCTACATCAGTAGGAGGAAACAAAGCTTCAAAAAAATCCCTCTAGCCCTCCCATCATCCACAACTTTATCCACCCTTGGTTGAATTTGATGGACATAACTATGAAAGTTCTGGGTGGGTTCACAAACTTACAAGCACTATTGTACTTAAGCAGACCAAATTATCTTACGCAAATATATTCAGTGGTGTAACAAGCATCTGATTATACCTAACAAAGCCAAGTGACTATCCGCACAATAAATGAAAGTTAGGATTATTTTGTTTTTCTACCCCCTTCCCTCCAATTTACTTTACAGTGTGATGACTACCATACCTGCAACCCTTTCCTTCTGGCCCTATAGCTGCAATGCTTTAAAATAATAATACTCAGTGCTGTATAACCATTGATTCCAGTATCTCAAATCATCATTCTCCAGCACAGGGGAATTGATATTGTCATTGCCATTAAAAATTTTTAAAAAATTAATAAACGTAAAAGCTTAGATAAACTCAAACAAGGAAGTGACCATTCCTATTCAGGGCCAGGAAGTGACACTGATGCAGATAATAATCACTGCTTTGTATTGCCATGCATCACTTTTTTCCCACTGTATAATTTGTACATTTCTGAAAATAACTGTTTATTCAGATATCTGAATAGACTATTAAGCCTGCACGCTCCCTGCAGTGATCATGACTCATGCCTGACATGCTGTAGTTCCAAGTCATTCTTATTTCATTTAGCGAGTAAGAGTTTAATTTTATTGAAAAGTACAGAAAATTGGGGACTTATATTACCTGAATGTCTGTCATGCTGAAGTCCTTTACAAAACAAATTGACAGAGGACAGATTGGCATGCAGGGCTTTACAACCCAATAAAACTGGCAGGGTGATAAGCAAGACAGCTGCATAGAGGGCAATCAGGCATGACTTAAAGACTAATAGAGAAGACCCACAATCCCTCCCCAGGGTGATTTAAAAAGGATGGTGCAAAACTAAAGACTTGCAGTTAAAGGGGTGTTCTCATCATGCTGTTTCACAGATCAGCAGGCAGCTTCAGGCTCCCACTTCCTGTTTCAGGCTGTAGGTGGGTCTACAGCTGTGATTGCCATATCAGCTCTGCTGTTCCTTGCTGATCCTGTTAGGGGGACATTAGTGCTGGAGTTCTCTAAACAGCAATGCACAAGTCTACGGGCCTCGAAAGGGTTATCAGTAAGTAATAGAAACAAGCTCCCATCTTGCAGATAACACACAGCAGGGAGTAATATCGCCATCCCGGCCACTGTTTCTAAGGCAGAGAGAGGTGGTCAGTTACTAGAGAAGCTTGTGTACACAAGCAAGAGTTAAGATCTGTTCCAATTCTGAAATGAAGCAAAAACAGCAATGTATTTGGTAATAGCCTTTATTACCCTTCCCCACCTATTTTTCACAATGGCACGGATGCATTTGACACAGCATCTAAGTGGTTATAATGACAGGATCAGAGTTAGCTGTTAGTCCAGCTGCTTGTAGCAGATTCTAGCTTTATTTAAAGTGGTTTTACCATAAGGTAAAATCCCCTAAACAGGTTGCTTGTAGCTAGCTGTGAGCCGACCGTGCATGAGAATAAGGAGGACGGCGCTTGTGGTCATCCTTTCCATTTACTTCTATGGGAGCTCCGGAATATGGATGAGCGTACACACTCTGCTATATTCAGGATCTTCCATTGAAGAAAATGGAGAGAATGGCTGCAAGCGCCGCCCTCTTTATTCTCATGCATGGTCGGCTCACAACTAGCCACGAGCGACCTGTTTAGGGGATTTTACCTTATGGTAAAACCACTTTAAATAAAGCTAGAATCTGCTACAAGCAGCTGGACTAACGCAAAATCGGACCCTGTCTTAAACCACTTAGATGCTGTGTAAATGCTTCCGTCCATTAAGGATTAAAACTGCACTTTTGTTGCAAACCTCCTCTACCAAACAAGATAAGGGGCTGAGTTTGTTAGGGCAGCCAAATGGGGGGTTTTCAGGGCTGCAAATTAGTACCCCAAATTTAAAAGTCAGCCATGTTTGTAAACTGTTCTTCAGTACATTATTATTGCAGAACAGTGTACAAGACACCACGCCCCATAGTGGTCAAGTACCCTACAGAGACCGCATCATCATATAGTGAACGTCGTATAAAAACAAATTCCCAACACCAAATTGCGGTTTTTTTTTCTTTCTTTCCCTAACAACGGGGAATAAATTGTGATGAAAAAAGTATATGTTTTTCCCCAAAATATTACCAATAAAAACTAAACTTCAGCCTGACAAAAAATTGCTACAGAAAGTGGCGGTGGAGCATCAATTTAAAATAGAAACAAAATATTTTTTTTTTTAAAAACTCTACCAATTTGTTATCACTAAAACTTAGATGCGAATTAGATCATTATCCTGAACAGAAACTCCAAAAAACAAAAAAAAAAACTAAAAAGTGAATTTTTTTTTATGTTCCATCACACAAATATTTTTTTTTTTTTTGTTTGTTTTAAAATTTTTAAACGGTTTTTGGTACAAAAATTAAAAAAGGGGAAATTCGGGGGTCAAAAAAAAAGCCCTGGGGCGTTTTTTTAAGGAAAATGTTAAAAAAAAGGCTTATTGGGCGGAAATACAACGTAATTCCGTCATTCCAAAGCACGGGGGGGCGGCAAGGCGCATAGTCACCACTAACAATTGAAATGTCAATTCTGCAGTACAATACAACATTATCCTAATTCTATGAAGCTATGAATTTAATTCCGTAATTGTGCCACATTTCGCCAGTATAAAACGCAATCAGGGTGAAAATCGCGAAAATAGGGCAATTTAAGTATGTGAACATCCCCTTGCAACCGTCACAGTCACTCATCTATAGCAAAATGGAAAATGTGCTTACATAGTGTGACATAAGATGGCGACATCGAAGCAGGAAAAAGCTTGGTGCGTGTTGGAATTTGCAAAAATAAAGTTTGTTGTGACAGGACGGAGAAACTTTCAGAATAAATTTGGTAAAGTTGGGTGAAGCCATTCAAAAGTTTATGTCATGAGAAATATGTGCGCCGCCCAAAGACTGTGGAAGAGACAATGAACAGGATTTAGCCATGTATGAACATAGGAGGACATGGATGGAAACGGTCTAGGTGTAAGACTTTTTTTGACCCCCACAGCAACCAATCAAAGCTTTTCTTTAATTTCATATAGTGCTCTGAAAAATGAAAGGGTTGGTTGCTATGGGCAACAAAGAAAGTCTTAAAACTAGACCGTTTTCTAGTATGGCTAGTATGGAAGCACCAGTGCCACACTCCACAGTATGGCGTATTTTACAAAAACGCCTTGTAAAACAGACACATTTTATCTGCTTCTCGAGCTGAGAAAATAAACCAAAACGCCCTGACTTCTGCATTAGAAGAGGTCAAATTTGCTGTTCAGCAGTGAGGCTACCTCCCAACTTTTAGTAATTATTGTATATATGTAACTGGGTGATTTTATACTGGAGTGAGTCCCCATTTAGAAGTGGAGTAGTGTCTGAGTGAGGGTTATCTTACAATTAAGAGGGTGCAGTTTTTGGAGATATGTAATTTCCTGTTTCATTGTCTCATCCTCTTTCTCTCACCAGAAGAAAATGGAAGAAATCTCCCACCTGCCCGCCCCGACCTTGTTTTTATTGTTTAATGTGTTTGATTTTTTTTTAACTGCTTTCCCTGTTGGATTTTGAGTTATGAATGATTTAATGTTTTAACTTGTCTGTAAAATTTCTATATAATAGATTTGTTACCTTGTAAAATCTAGGAAATATCCTATTAAGATTTATTTTGGTGTTACCTTCTTAGCCCAGGGAAAGGGCAATCTTCTGACCACGGTTCCCTAGAGGTTTCCAGCACAAGGGTTTTATTCTCTCCTGAGCGCTGGAACATTGCGTGAGTTGGGGGTTAGTGCCTTCTTTGGAGCTTGGCCTGATTTTATTTCACAAGTCTTGAAAAGAATATAAATAAGTTTATTTTTTATAAGATCTGCCCCGGCTTAGGGTTGCGGTTGGGAGATTTAGGTGGAAGCTTCAGGCAAGGTACGGTGAACCAATTTTAACTAATATAAACTGTTAAACTTAATGGTGGTGGACAGGCTGAGCTTTAGAGGCCAGCCTAAATAGTGGGGTAATGGTCTTTGAGGGGCGGCTTGGCTGTGGAGTGAGGATCTTTAGTCAGGTCATTGGTGCCCTGGAAGTGGACTGGCTTTGCTAGAATGTCAGGCCAGAAAATGCCGCATCTTGATTGCTGTCTCGCCGGTTGCTGAATGGCAGCAGCTGGGGGATCTCATGGTATCCGTGAATCCAATTACATGCTTGCACCTGATTCATTTCAGTGATTGTGATAATCATGTGGTTTTAAATAAATCTGTGGCCATTTAACACCCAAAATGATGTGTTGTGTATTTAATCAGAAGCTTATATATGTTAGTTTGGGACATTTACTAGTGAGTGGGGGTTGATCCCATATCCAGAAGTTATGTGACCTCCACATGTATTCAGCCACAGGATCCACAACTCATTCCTAAAACAGTGGAGTCCATAATTGAAGATATGCTGGCACACGTCTGGACAGAACTGGACTACTGCCTAGACATATTCTGTGTCACTAATAGAAAATCAATTTGAACATTTGTAGTATATAGATTAAACTTGGATAGATAATGTGTCTTTTCATCTTCATAAATTTGTTTTATGTTCACTCTGTATTTCAAGTGAAACAAAAGTGATGCAAGTAATACTGTAGGTGTTCCTTAAATGCATTTATTAAACAAGATCCTGTGTATCATGTGGTTGGTAAGGAGCCCATGACCTATAATGCCTAAGGGCACATATTATGCTCACAAAATCTCTGTCAAAAATCTAACAAATGAAAAAATCGAAATTCTCACCTGTCTTACCATGAACCCATGGCTTCCAAGGGGACAATAATACTTAAAGGGAACCTATCACATTGAACATGCTGTCTGATCTGCTGGCACCATCTTATAGAGCAGGAGGCGCTAAGCAGATTGATATATTGTCCTGTGGGAAAGATTCTGCAAAACATGTATTTTGCCACAATCTCATTTCATGCCTCCTGCATCCAGCTCTTCAGCTCTGTGTCCTCAGAAGGGGGCGTGTGTGATTTGTTTGAATTACATATCATGTGACCCAGCAGGATGACATCGCCATACCTTTTTTCTCTTTAGTCAAAGAAAGGTCTGTTTTTGTACAAAGCTGTAGGTAGCTACAATGTAGCTCAGAGTTAAAACGTTTGCCTCCAGGCACAAAGGTCCTCGGTTCAAATCCCTGCAGGAACCAAACCTGTAGATTTTATTTCTCTTTATAAATGCACAGACCTCATTGAGGTTTCTTTTTTATTTATTTGCACTGTTTGACTACTTACTAAGGAGTACAGAGGACAGGAGTAGAGTGACAACACCTGGGGTTTGAACACTCAGTAGCTGCCTGAGGGGAGAGGTGATGTCTGAGCATGTGTGACCAGAACTGAGAAGCTCTCAGCCCTGGTCGTATCCAATGGAGATGAGCTGTAAACAATGGATCACTAAAGGAGCAGCTAAGGCAAAAACGGTCCAGAATGTTTAATAAAGATGAATGGTGAAAATGTTTATTATTTAAGTTACAAACTTCCCATGTCACTTTTACTTTGTGGCAAAACCCCTTTAAATCTCTGCTTATTCTGGCTCAAGGAGTCCAGTAAGCGGTGTTTTCAGTGATTGACAGCTATCTCTGTATACACATTTGTACAAGGACGACTGTCAGTCACTGATAACACTGCCTACTGGACTCCTTAGCCCAGAATAAGCAGGGATTTATATGAATAATATATCAATCTGTTCGGCTCTTGCTGCTCTATAACATGATGCCCACAGATCAGATATCATGATCACTGTGACAGTTTTCCTTTTAAATTGAACCTTCTCTTTTTGTCATCATGAGTTTTTAGGTCCAAAATTCTGTTTTGATAATTTTCTGTTATGGTGGCTATAGTTCAGTGTCCCTGATGCAGAGCTCCAAAAACCCTGCATAGGAATAGCTTTAAAGGGGTTTCCCCACAAGAGCTTTTCAATGCTGCAATTAGACTTATAGCTTTCCATAAGCAGACCTTCTCAGAGAATCCAGAAGGTGGGGCTTGCAGCCGTCCTCACTATTCGTTTCTATGAAAGTACCAACCTGCTTGGCTGAAATGCATTAAATGGAAAACCCTTTTAAAGATAATTTGCTAACTACCTGCAGTTACCACTAAAGAGCGCTTGGATGCAGCATTAATATCCAGGACTGTATTTCTAACAAGGCATTGAAATTATCTGCAGTAACATCTAATTGAGAGATGCAAAATAAATTAATAGTTTTCTTTGTAAGGTCCTTTCTCCCAGTTTCCTAAGGCACATGCCTTTTAGTACCTAGTTATAAATACAGCCCTGTCAGTACTAGCTACATTGTGACTATTGTATGGATTGTTTTTAAATTGCGTGGTTTGTTTTTTCCTTATAATTTTTTAAACTTGCTTATGTACATTAGACTACCTGACTTCTCTTCTGTGAGTTCACAGCAGTGAGAGAATTGCTTGATGGTCCTTCTTTCTGGTTGGCTCTGGTCTGAGAAGTGTAGATTTTATTAGCAATTACCTGATAAGTGTGAAGACCACACACACACCACACACCACACACACACACACACACACACACACACACACACACACACACACACACACACAAGTACAAAAAAGAATACCCTGATTTTCTTTTATATATTGCTCATGGTCTAGTCTAATCTTATCTATGCCTGTGAAGAGAACAATAGAGCAATCATTCTATTATTACCTACTATTTGTAATAAGACAATGTAGAGATAAGTAGCAGCTGAAGTAAAGTGAGATTAGTCTGCCCTGCCAAAAGAAAGTTCACTCACACAGCTAGAGAAGGAGAATATTTTATATGTAATTTTTAACTGCATAGAACTGATGAAATAAAAAAAATTGCCAAAATTCCAAAGAGAGAAGCTTTTCCAGGAATATTGGCTTTGACAAAATATTCCTAGCACCCCTGTAAAAAATAAATATATATATATATATATATATATATATACACACACACATACATATATATATTATAATATATATATATATATATAATATATATATATTATATATACAACATACATACATACATATACACTCTACTCATCTTTTCCCACTCATCCATTGCAGCGAAGGTCCCCCCTCCCCATTTTCTGTTTACATCCCTCTTTCAAATGGAGACATTGCTGCTACAGCCGCCGATTGACTGTAGGGGTCACTTGCTTCTCATATCCTTTACATCACTGTTTGGAAATGAACAGCTCTGAGTGGTGATGTAACTAGAGACACTTACCTTTTTTAAATGGGGCACCAAGAGCATATTATTTATTTGATTATAGGAACCAGACAACCCCTTTTAAATATAAACAAACACGTATACACGGATTTATTCTATACGTTCATTTCAAACTCAATAATCTTCCTTTTGAAAAGCCAGGATGACTGGGGTGACATCAATAGCAATGGCAGATCTGGTCTCCTGTAACAAAGAAAGCAATATAGCTGGGGCTTTATGAAGGAATTACTGTGTTAAAAGTTCCCTTATTAAAAGAATAGAGTTCAGTTGGGTTCAACACAATGAGAATGATTTCTATATTACTTTCTTTAAACCTTTAATTTTATATAAATGACAACTGCATACAAAGCAATTCCTTAGCCCTTTAGTGACAAGCCTATTTAAGGCTGGGCTCACACTTGCATTAGAGGTTTGGAACGTCCGTCACAAGTTCAATTGGGAATGATGATGGTAAAAATAGTGCAGCATGCTGCTTGTTTAACATCTCACACCATTCACATCTGGATCTATTGGGTTTTGAAACAAGATAAGAAAGGGCACATCTTGGTCAGCAACACCATTTAACCCCTTACAGACAAAGGACATATGGGCACATCCTATTGGATGTAAGGAACTATGTCATGGTCTTTCTCAGAAAATCCGCTACATAGGAGGCAGGTGCCAGCTGATTATTATAGCTGGTGTCCGCCCCTAGCAGCAGAGATTGTAGCAGGCTTTGCTCCCGGCTGTTTAACTCTTTAGACGTTAAGGCGATCACATTCGTCCATCCGATTACCCTTTCCTCTGCGCAACAAGATTGTGTCCAATACAAATGGCAATAGAAGTGGTAAAAAAAATTCCATCTATTCTAAAATGGTAACAATAAAAACTACATTTCAGCCCACAAAAATGCACCGTCACTAGGGTCCATAGGTGCAAAAAACAGAAGGTTTTTTAAAACAAACAGAAAACCCTACATATTTGGTATCACCAGAATTGTATGAACCTGCAGAATACAGATAACACATCATTTATACCGAAGAGTGAACAACATAAAATCAAAACCCCCACAAACATGGCACCAGTACATTTTTTTCACATTTCACTTTACTCAGCACATTCTATGGTACAGTCAAAGGCATCATTTAAAAGTATATCTTGTCACTCAAAAACAGTCCCTCATATGTCTATATAGATGAAGAAATAAAAAAAACTTATAGCCTTTGGAAGGCGGGGAAGTAAAAAACAAAGAGCCAAAAACATGACTGTCTGTCAAGATGGAGTTAAGAATGTGATATGCATCAAAGTAACACCCAAACCCTATACACATAACATATGTATACATGCACATTACACACACATACATATATACTACATTCAGATTACATTCCCATACATATTACACACACATACTTCCCTCTATGGGCGTAACCATAGCCATAGCGACTGCTTTGCGGCTCAGAGATTGATGATGCTCACTCAGGTACAAGAGCTTTGTTTTTTATGTAGCACATAATTAGTTGGTGGCTTTCTGCTCTCTAGCATTACTATGTAGGTTCCTAGTGATATAATGTTGTACCGTGTTAGCCATAGAAAGTAGTAGAAGAGTGAAGAAATCAGGCGATACCTTTTTCAGGCTAACTGAGTATATTTGATGGTGAGCTTTCGAGAGAACTAGCTCCCTTCTTCAGACATGATGTTATACAAGAAACTGAAAATTCACAGGACTTTTTAACACAAAAGGGACATGGACCTTCAAAGGATCTTAGAATTCTTAAAAATAACAAAATGCAATATAACCAGACAAGTCATTTACAACAGGTCAAGAAATCAACTATCTGGAAACTTGTGAGGCGTGACGGAGGGAGTCAGTAATTCTGCGTCTTATCTCGTAGCCATCAGGTGTAATTTGTGGCCTTCACAGTTCACACATAGTATGACATAAAGCTGGCACGAATATTTATCCCATTTTGCAGAGTCTGAAATTTTTGCATTAATTTAAATTCCCATACCTTTCTCTCCCTCTGGCTTAAAGTGTCCCATTTTAAAACCATAATCTTCAGATCTTCAATAGAATGGTCATCTCTGGAGAAGTGTTGTGCCACTGGAAGATCAGTTCTGCTGTTATTAATACTGAATCTGTGTGAGTTCATGCGCTGGCTGAGTCTCTGTCCTGTTTCCCCCACATAAAGGCCTGTGATGGGACATTGCACACACATAATCAGATACACCACATTGCTAGACCTGCAGGAAAATGTCCCCCTAATTCTGTTCTCTCGAAAGCTCACCATCAAATATACTCAGTTAGCCTGAAAAAGGTATCGCCTGATTTCTTCACTTTATGTAGGTTCCTGAGAGCTACATGTGAACTGAGAATAACTACATGCAATAGAGTGCGCTGTGGAGTTCCTCAGCTCTTTTCCCATAAGCCTTTGTTTTATGCAAAACAGTCAGTGAGGTCTGAAAGGCAAGTAAATCTTCACACTGACCAATATATTGGTGGCTCTCCCAAGGAGATATTTTTTCCCTTTGATATATGGCGGTATGATTTGCAGCTTTAATTACCGCTACTTTTGTCACTGTTTTAGTTAATTGTTATTAAGTAGTGGATCAACCTCATATTGCTATGGGGCCCTATGAATTCTAATTATGCCCCCGATTCCCTCTCCTGGATAAAGCTGGCACATCCCAGCAGTGGCAAGAGAGCTGTGGTGTGTAGAAGACAGAACCTGCTTCCTTCCTGAGCTGCTCTTTGCACTGCATCGCCTTCACTTCTCTGTTTTGACAGAGATGCTGTCTTGATTACATGACAACAGCAGCACTGAATACTGTCATTTACAAGGTTAAGTATTCTTTGATTATTTTCTATGCTTCATTTGCTTCTAAAATGCAAAGATAAGCAACTTAGCACCTTCTGAATAGCTTTCATTTACAATTTCCTGCCGTCTTTTATTTTAGAGTGTGTGTCACTCCTTCACATAGCTGGATGTCCTGCTAAATCTGACATAATGTACATTCAAAAGCAGACTAATTTCTTCGATAGCTCTATCTGCCGTATCACTTTTCTTGGTGTTAGAGATAGCATCAAGGATGAGGAGGAGGATGTACGTGACAGATCAGAAACCATCCATGTTGTAAGGGAAGACAAACTACTTGCAGATAGAGAGAAAAGAACAAGGGAGGGACGAATCATATAGGTTGTGCATTTGTTTACAGAAAGGACAGGACAAACATTAGACTCTTCAGAGTGGCAGTAAGGGCCCGTTTACATGGCACAGGACACATACCGGTTGGTTTATATGACCGGTATTTGTCCCGTTTTTGTGCCATCCCCATTAGCGGTTAGCGGAGAAAAGCCCTCTCCCTTCGCATTCACTTGTTCATATTCCGTCCAAAAACCGATGGAAGAATGGATATGTGCAATGTTTTTCAGGCGGCTGGCGGTTTGAAAAAGCCCCATATAAAAGTTTGCGGCCGGTTTTTCAGATGGTTTGCGGTTTTGCAAACCTTCTGAAAAACCGGCCACAAACTGGTGCCATGGGGACATACATGGCCTTACACACCCCTGAGCATCAGTGTCTGACAGCACAAAGGAGAAGAGATCACTCATGGGTTTAGGAGGGGAAATCAGTGCAGGGATGAAGTTGTGCTAATACATGAAAGCTAGTGAAGACAGCAGCATCCTGGACACACAGACTCCACATGTATTACAAGGAGGGATATGTCTACATGAGAAAGGCATAACATGCGAAGCAGGTTATAATATGCATAGCAGGGGATAAAGGAATGAAGATTGTGGCTTAAAACTTAATGCAACTTTTTTAACTCATAGCAACCAGTAACTTTTGTAAAAATATTTTTTTCTTTTTAGGTGTCCATAAAAGAATAAAAACAGCTAAACTAGTAGAATGAAGAAGAGGGCTGAGTCTCCTGCTGTACTCATCCCACAGCCCTCTCCACAACTCTTCCTGACTATGCCCTGGGCAAGTGGCCTGCCTCGTCTCTCTATTGCTTTACCTCTGGTCATGATTTCTGCACTGTATTTCTAGATTAAAAAACCTCAACATTTTTATTACCGAACACCAATATCAATGTTCAAGTCTTTGTCGGGTTTAGCTTGTGTCTGACATTGAGCAGTGTATTAAAAATGCACGATATACATATGTTATTTACCAAGGGCTCTCACATGACTGAAGTGTGATCTGTAAATACTACAGTGTGATAAGATAACTAATAATCCAACAGGAATTTAACGTAATTCAGCTCTTAGTGAGAAAAGCAACCTGTCATCAAAGCTCCCATATACTAAAAGATAATGACTTGGAAAATATGGGATGCCCTGTATACTGTATACATAGTGTGCATGAGTCCTAACCTTGTTCTTAATTTTTCATATAAGGAATAGGATAACAGAACTTTTAGGGTATGTTCACACGGCGTCTTTCTGGACGTATCTCGGGGCGCAACTTTGCTGCATGATTGCTATGATTACCGGCCGTAGGACCAAAAATCCCTCGTATGTAAATCTGAGATACTCCCATAAACATAATAAACAAAAGGAAAATAGAGTCTTATCTCAATAAAATACTACAAAATTTGATTAACATATTACATAAAATCACCAATAACAAATACACAAAAATTACAAAAAATAGAAAAAAGAAGAAAACCAATAAAAAAGGGGACACCGCGATACATAGATATCACTAAATGTAGTGGAATAAGAACATTGTATACCACAAATGATAACCAGAAAAAGGTCCAGTGCCTACCAATATCAAAAAACCTTATAGTCAAGTGACCTTTAAAGTTTTGTTGCTATGTAGGGCAAAAGGGTATATGATATAATAATAGTCATCACTATAAACTCTCACCGAAAAATACCCCCACATATAGATAACAAATAGTTAACAATAATAAACACATGATTATTTACATAGATCCAAATAAATCAATAGTAAGTCATGTGAAGTAAATAATATTACCCATATCTGAGGAGGAGAGTGAAGATCGCTGTGATCCCCTCCCGACGCGTTTCACTACTTAAGCTTCATCAGAGGACATGAGAATACTACCCAAGTAGTTCTTATATATGTTTGTCACAAACACCTAAACACCTAACACCTGAAACCTAGACACAAGAAATGCACTGTCGGAGTACGTGCCGCTAGTCCGGAGTGCGCGCCGGAGTGTGCACTCCCGGTCATGCGCACGAGTGATACATGGACGCCAGAAGATGAGAGAGAGACCAAACGGCACGCAGTACAGGCACACGGCTCCTGCACGAAGCTAAATAGACCCCATACAAGAAAAAAATAGTGAGAGACATAAAAGTGATGAGTGTAAAAAGCCAAAATAATCTTGGCTGTGTAAAAAAGCCTTGATGTGTGTTTATATATGAATAAATAAAGTGATAAAATAGTGAATGAATAATGCAGTGAATTGTAATGAAACAATATAATAACACAATAACATAAGAAACAATATACAAATGTGATAAATAACATGTGCTATATAGAACATATATATGAAAAAAAAAAACAAAAAGGACAGCATCATTAATTCATAAACGATGGGGTTAGTCCATACACTGGAATAGGCAAAAGGTTTTTAGCACTTTGATCCCAAAAATGATATATTAGAAAAAATTTAAAAATCAGATTAAAATCAAGTAACAACAAAAAAAAAAAATTTAAAAGGGACAATAAACTTAAAAAGTAAAAAAAACGAGTGGGTAAGTAGAGAAAGGGACGCAAAGCTCTACTTTTCTTCAGGACCAAAGGAGAATGGTATTTATTGAAATATTTCTTTCTTTTTGTTCAAAAAATTTTTTTTAAACATTACCACCACGGTCCCAAAATGGACACAAATAAATTCCTATATACACTACCGGCCACTTTTATTAGGTACCCCTGTAAAATGCTCGTTAACACAAATTTCTAATCACCAATCACAGGGCGGCAACTCAGGATTTAGGATGGACTGGTCAAGACAATCTCCTGCAGTTCAAAACCGAGCATCAGTAGGGGGAAGAAAGGGTTTTTGAGTCCCTTTAACGTGGCAGGTTGTTGGTGCCAAAGGGGTGGTTGTATTCAGAACGCTGATTCCTGGGTTTTCAGCAAACCCCAATCCTAGGGTTTAAGAGAATGGCCGAAAAAGAAAAAAAATCTGAGCGGAGTCCGGGGGCGGAAATGCCTTGTAAATGCCAGAGGTCAAAGGAGAAGGGCAAAATGGTTTTCGAGTTAGAAAGGCAACAGTGACTCAAATGCACCCTTCAACCAAGTAGCAGAAGGCATCTTTAACGCACAGTACGGCGAACTTTGAGGCAGATGGGTTTAAGCAGCAAAAAAGACCCACCGGGTGCCATCCATTCAGTTTAAAACGGAAACTGAGGTCCCAATTTTCCCCAAGCCATCGAAATTGGACAGTAGAAGATTGGAAAAAACGTTCCTGGCTGATGAGTCTCAATTTCTGCTGCGAAATTGGGATGGTAGGGCAAATTTGGCGTCAAAAACATGAAAGATGGATCCATCCTCCCTTGTATCAAGGGTTCAGGGGTGTTGGGGTGTCTGGTTGGGGGGGAAAATATTTTTTTGGGACTTTTTGGGCCCCTTGGGGGTAAAAATTGGGCATGTTGCAACACCTTGTTAAATTATGCATGAAGAATTGAGGGCAGTTTTTAAGGAAAAAAAGGGGGTCCAACCGTTATGCAGGTGTACCTAAAAAAAGTGGCCGGTGAGTGTATTTGTTTACATGTCTAATTGTGCATATTAGGAAACATATTATACTTGATGATTTTGTTCATTAAGATCCTTATTTAATTCATATAGTCAATATTTAAATAACTAGCATAATAGGTATCTATATTTTGTTACACATTTAGACTAAGGAAAATATTTTGTATTAGATCAGACCCTGAAGTGCAACAGGAAAACACAGGAGGGTTTTGGTGGTTGTAAATAAATTTATATTTTAATTGTGTCAACCAAAAAATCACAACAATTGTCACCTGGTGGATAATAAATACACACTTGGTAAGATAGTGATTTCATTAACAACCAATAGACCATTGTGCTGGTTTATTCTCCTTCATGCACTTCAAGTTCTGTAATTTCTTGTAATAAAAATCTTGATGAAAGTACCGGGGGTGAAATCCGTTTGGAGGCTGGCTTTTTTAATTTTTGTGATAAGATTAGACTACATCATGACATGGGTGAACTAGGGGTCTGAAGCCCAAGCATTAGATCACTGGTGGATTCCAACCACTATAGCCTTGACGCATTTGGGCTGAGTTAACATTATAACTAGAGATGGGCGAATTTCTCAAAATTCGGTTCGCTCACTTCGCCGAATTTCCCCGAAAAAAAATAACTTATTTCCCAATTACTTCGGGACGAAAACGTTAAAAAAACTTTTCCCAGGCGGCACAGAGCCTGCGGGTGTGTTACGTTGTCCAGTTAAATATGCGGGGGGGTTTGGTTTTTGGGTCTTCATACAATGTTGTGTTTTAGTATGACACGCACATGGACTGCCCCCGTCTTAGAATCGTTTCACTATAAAATTCCCTGGGTTAAAGGGCAAAACTGCCCAAAAAAAAATGAAGGGGGAATGTCCCTGTAAAGTCATGGCAGCGACAGCTGGAAAAAAAAAAGCTGGGGCTCAGGTGGAAACTAGTGACAGAGTTGGAGGTGACGGCCACCAAAAAGCAGCATGGGGTCGAGAGTGGCACAATGACATTTGGGAAAAGGTGGAAAAAAAACAGGAGGGGCCCAAGAGTGACACAATAACAGAGTGGTAGGTTCGGCAGCACCCACAGCAGCAGCATGAGCAGACAGTGGCACAATGCATTTTGAAGGTGGAAAAAAACAAGAGTAGGCCACAGAGGGCAAAATGACACATGTGTAGGTCACGACAGCACCCACAGCAGCAGCATGAGGTCGAAGGGGACAATGACATTCTGGGGGGGGAAAAAATGGAGTACGCCACAGGTGGACAATGACAAGAGTGGGGGTCACGGCAGCCAGAAGCATGAGGTCAGACGGGCACAATCACTTCTAGGTGGCAAAAACAGGAGTAGCCACAAGGGGCACAATGACAGAGAGTGGAGGTACGGTGGCGCAGCATGAGGTCAGATAGGGCACAATCACTTTCGGGAGGGGAAAAAAAACGGGAGGCCAAGATGACAATGACAGAAGTGGAGGTGACGGCGGCAGCAGCATTGGTCAGACAGTGCACAATGACATTCTGGGGTGGAAAAACGGAATGGCACAGAGGGGCAAATGACACATGTCTGGGTCATAAGCACCCCACAGCAGCAATAGGTCAGACAGGGGACAATCACATTCTGGGAGGTGGAAAAAAACGGGAGTAGGCCACAGAGTGGACAATGAAAAAGTGGAGGTGCCCAGCGGCAGAAAGCAGAGGTCAGACAGTGGCCAATGACTTTTGGAGTTGGGAAAAAAAACTGGAGAGGCCACTAGTGGCAAAAATGACAGAGATTGGGATGGGCGCAGCAAGATGAGGTCAGACAGGGCCAAAACATTTGGGGGGGCAAAAACGGGTGGGCCACAGAGTGGACAATGACAGGATGGAGGTGACGGCGGGCAGCGCATGGGGTCAGACAGTGGCACAAGAATTTGGAGGTGACAAAAACTGGAGTAGACCACAGAGTGGCACAATGACAGAGAGTGTAGGTGACGGCGGCGGGGAGAAACGCATGAGGTCAGAGGTGGCACAATGACACAGTGTGGATTTCACGGCACCACACAGCAGCAGCACATGAGGTCATAAGGTGGCACAAATGACAGACGGGGAGGTGGGGGCAATACCATTCCCTGGAAAGAGGGTTTGGTGGCAGATGGAGAAACTGTCAGCAGAGTGTACATCAGGCGGGTGGGGGGGGGCCCATCAAAAAAAGGGGCCCGGGAGGCGGGTAGTTTAACCCAGATATTTTGACAGTTTGGGTGAGGCGTCATGGCTGATGTTCTGACCCCTAAGGCATTGGTGTGTGGAAACCCTGGCCGACCACGCCTAATTCATCTTGACAAGGTCAGTCGTTCCCATTTCCCGTGACGCGGGGGGTTTTCCTTGGAGTAAACGTGGCCCCCGCCGCATGACACCCGCTCTGAGCCACACTACTGGCCGGGGGACGCTTCTCCCTGCATACTGGCAAAATTGCGGCCACCTCCAAATTTGGGCCCCGTAGTCCAGGGGCTATCTAACTGGGGGGGGGGAAGGGGCTGTCCAAGTAGGCCCCCACGTTGGTTCAAGGTCTGCTCCAAAGGGCCTGTGCTGCTGCTGCTGTGGCGACGCCCTCCTCACTGGGCGGGTTTAAGGAAAATGTCATTTAGTGACTCCAGCTTAGGTTGTGGTGGAGCTGGGTACTGCTCTCCCCCCCACCTCCCCCAGCAGTGCGGGGAGTAGAACGTGAGCGCGAAAACCCCCCGTTCGACCCCTCAGGGAGGGGGGATGCCGCACATGGCAGCGGCAACTGGGCTAGGGGATTTCCCCATGTATTTGAGTTTGTCCTCCCTCTCAATAGCTGGGGGGGAAAAAGGCTCCCATTTTGGACCTAGCCCCGGGGGTCCCCCTAGGGGGGAGAGCCAGAAATCATCCCCCTGCCGGATGCTGACTATTCGGCTGTCACTGGGCCGGCAAATCAGTGCTGCGGGGCCCTTGCACAAGTGACTCCGAGGGGCTCCTGCCTCCATCTCCACTGTATATGCCACGGGGCTTTCGGGTCATCGCCTCGTCTTCTCATCTCCATTACCCCTCCAGCGCTCCTGCTCCTCCCCTTTGACCTGGGGAGAAAACCACTCATTTTACCAGACAATGTTTTGCCCAATCCTCCCCTCCTCCTCCATTTTCAGTCCCCCCCGGACTCATGTGGCCGCGAGATGTGGCCATGTTTTCCGTCCCTGTCCAGACAGATTTTTTAATCTTTTCCAGGACATGAAGCAGTGGAATGACATTTTTAACCCGTAGTCCTGGCGCTGACAAATAACTCGCCTCCCCCGAATGGCCTAACAAACGGCAGGTGTCAGATGAGCGCCCTGGCTGACATCAAAATTACACAGGGGGTACTCCTGTCCCCCTGGATCATCAAAAAATCGTTAAGGCCTTTCTCTGTTCATACAGTCGGGCAAACATGTGCGCTGGGAAATTTCCCAAAGGTGGAAACATGATTCAGAGTGTGTTGGGGGAGGCCGTTCTGCTGCTGCAACTCGAGGGGGGGTGTTTCCTGGCTTTGTAGAATGGATAAAATGCATGCACAGTTTCTGGCCTTTTAGAAAGTTTGAAAATTGGTGGAAAATTCAGGGAACCTTTTCACAACCAGATTGAACAAGGCGCCATGCAGGGGGCATGGACCATCCCCCCTCGGTGCAGCGGGGGACACCAGTTCCTCCCATTGTCCGTCCCATGGTTCCCATTTGCGTTGCGCGGAAAAAAAGCCACACATCGATTTCTTGCTGAAAGACGCGGAGCAGTTCCCCCCCCGTGTGACTTCGTCGCCGAGGGAAGCCAGGTGTAGGAATGGTACCCCGTGTGCCCACACATTTTGGGATGATGGAGCAGTACTTGTGGAGGCTGAGATGGTGGTGGAGGAGGAGGAGGCGGACTTGGTGCAGGAGCCCAGTTTGACAACGTGGGGGAGAAAACGGCGTCCCTGTCCAAGTTGTTGGGGTTGGGCCAGAAAAAACATTCACCCAGTGGGTTAAAGGGGCTTTTTTTGGCCCCTGACCGTAGTTACAGTCCAAAACGCCGCCTGCCGTGCACCTTGGAAAAAAAAACCCATAAGCCAAAGGGTGGCCCCCTTTTTTCTACTATTTATGAAATGCTGGTACTGCCTTTTTGGAAAAAAAAAAAAATTACGGCTTGGAATCTCCATCTCGGCTCGGCACAAACCTTAGTTCCTGAAAGGGCAGAGTCCCCATTTTGGGGAAAGGGAGGACTGCAGTACCAACAACTGGGCAGGGGGCACGGTCAGCTTTGCCCTTTGGTGTTGAGATACGTTTGCAATCGCCTTTTTGAACGACTGCTGGGGCAAAGAGTAGAGAGGAGCGGTGTTGGCGGGAAATGTGTCAAAGAGAAAACGCTTTTCCCTTCTGCAGAGGTGGTGGAGCCTTGATGGCTGAAAAAGGCTTCTGCCACTGGGCGCTCTGTACTGTTCGCGGGGGCGGAAAGGACCACCAATCTGAGCCCCGTTTCCCCAGGCCACCGGATGGTGACGCTGCTGTGTTGACGCAGGGCCGTGGTGCCCAAAGTTAACTCCCTGGGCCCCGCTTCACTTTTGCCCACAGATTCTACATATACCCATATTCGGGTCCCCCGGTTCTTAGCAAAAATGCCACACCCCCAAGTATCGGATTTTACCCGCAACGCTCCCATGAGTGATACTACCCCGCTGCCCCGCTGAGCCCCTGTCCCTACTTTTTTGGCCCGCAAGCGGGGTTTTTTACCCGGGCGTTGGCTCCCCACTCACTGAAACACCCTGCTGACCACGGCCAACAAACCACTTGCTGGCTGCGCCCCTGCCCGAGCGCAAGCTACGCCCTTTTTCCTGACGAAGATGAAGCCCCTGCCTCCTCGGCTCCAAATGCGGGCGGCTAAATCACATCTATTTGTGTTTATCGTCACTGCTGTCCTCATCCCGGGCTTGGATGCAGAGGTGACCCCCACAACATACCCCCCATGCCCTTCAACATTAACTTTGCCGCCTATGCAAGAAGCAGGGGAAATGGCCCCATTTTTTCCCCTGCCAAATAGTGCTATGCCCTCCTCAAATTGTTCATCTCGCTATATGTGGCGTTCCAGAACACATAGTAGATCTCTGGCATGGAACCCGGAGGGACAGAGGGGGTTGAGGACGGGTGAGGGGCCTGACCCGTCCCCGGGCCCTGCCAACAAGGTTGTGTCTGACGTTCCCACCGACTTTGGCTGGGGTTGTCAGATGTCATCTGGGAGGGGGTGGATGACCTAGTCAACCAATAAGAACCCTTGGGGTTTTATCAGCACAGGGCGTAGATGACACGGCGTTTGGGCCTACCAAGTGACCCCTGCTGCGACCCCCCTTGCTGTCTGGCCTGGGCCTGGAATGTTTGTGCCCCTGCCACTCGCAAAGAAAAAACCTGACCTCTTTCTGACATACTGTTTGTTCTAAAATGTACAGACACGTTTGATGAAGATATCTGTTTATGATAAAAATACACCCTGTATTTGGGTCCAAATGAACCCCCTAAGAAGCTTGGGGGGAAAACCCTTTTTATATAAATTTTCGCTCCCCCAAAATGGGCAGGAAAATTTGACCCTTTTTTGTGCCCTTTAAAAACTTGTGTATTTTCTGAATATAAAAGCCCCCAAAACCGGCTTAAATTTAAAATTTTGGAAATTTAAATTTTGTACCCGGGAAATTTTTTTGTGGCGGTGAAAAAAAATTTCTTTTAAAGAGGGAAAAATTTCAGGAACAACGCTTAAAATTTAAACCCCCCCATGTTTAAAAAAGCGCCCAAACAATTGGCAACCCAAAACTTACGAGCTTTGTAAACGTGTTACAAAAGGCGTTTTTTTTTTACGCTAAACCCAAAAAAAGAAAAAATTGTAATTAAAACCTTGGTTTTGAATTAGCTACAGGGGAAAATTTATTTTTTGGGGGGGTTTAAAAAAAGGTTTCTTTTGTGCCCCAAAAAACGCAGAAAAAAAACGCTTTTTTTTAACCCCCCGGAAAGTAAATTGCCCCAAAAAGAATTGGCAGCCCAAAAAAGAAGTGGGGATTTTTATTGTTAAAAAAAGCCCGGTTTTTTTAAATGAATAAAAAAGGGAGGCTTAGATAACCCTTTGGGTAAATTTAAAAATGCTGTGGCAGAAGCTTTAAAAAGTAATCACCCCCCAAATTTATTAGGGTCCAAAACCTTTCTAAATAACCCCGGGTTTTGGGCCCCCCTTTTTCCTTAAGAAACTTTCTCAATTCTTCCCTGGCCTTTGATTCAACAAAGGGGTTGAACGATGCTCAATTGGTACCCAAGGGGCCCCAAAGGTGCCAAAAAAATATCCCCACACTGACACCACCCAAAGCCTGAACTTTGAAAAAGGGGCGGATGGATCCATGCTTTCATGTTTTTTGACCCAAATTTGAACCCTCCTCCGAATGTCGCAGCAGAAATTGAGTCATCAGACAGGAAACGTTTTTCCAATTTTCTGCCCAAATTTTGATTGGCTTGGGCAAAATTGGACCCTCGTTTCCTGTTCTTAGCTGAATGGAGTGGCCCCGGGGTGTGGTTTCTGCTGCTGTCCCCCCTTCGCTCAAAGTTCGCCGTTACTGTGCGTTCAGAGATGCTCTTCTGCTCCCCTTTGGTTGAAAAAGGGTGGAAATTTTAGTCATGTTTCTTTTTATCGCTCGAACCCGTTTGCCCCCTTCTCTTTTTTACCCCTGGATCAACAAAAGGATTTCCGCAAAGGACTGCGTAAATGGATTTTTTTTTCTTTTTTGGACTTCTCTGTAAAAACCCAGAGATGGTTGTGGTTTGAAATCCCCGGAGATCAGCAGTTTCTGAAATATCAGACCGCCCCCCTTTGGCAACCAAAAACCATGCCCCCTTCAAAGGCACTCAAATCACCTTTTTCCCATACTTGGCCGGTTTGAATGAGGAGATTGTTTGACTGTCTACATGCCAAAAATGCACTGAGTTGCCGCCATGTGATTGGGCTGTTTAGAAAATTAAGTGTTAAGAGAGTTGACAGTGTACCTAATAAAGTGGCGGTGAGTGTATATGCAGCTGCATTGGACACAAAATGGACTTCAGATCCAATACCCCACAAGATCAGAAATAGAACGTTTAAGAGAACAGTCTCTGGACAAGCTGGGGACACCCCCAAAAATCGCTGTATAAAATCAATTCTTCAGTAAGAGCTATCAGCCGCGGCAGCGCCTTCCCTAATCAGTACAGTGAGAGGAGTGTGAGCTCCCGGCGTCGCCCCGGGACTTTATAGTGCGGGTGACGTCACAGAATCCCGCCGGTCTTGATTGGCTTCATCTCTGAAACGTCATGCAGGCTATGCCTTTCTTCCTCCCAGAGTTCTTTGCCCCATGTAACCCATGTGCTCGCACCCTTTTTATCAATCAAAAGCCCCACTTCGTTCACCCGAAGTACACCAAACTTCGACTTCGTTCAGAACCGAAGTTTTCCTGAAATTCTAAACGAATTCCACTTCGTTAGAATCAATTCGCCCATCTCTAATTATAACATATGTGACAACATGTCCCACTACGAATGCGCCATTTTTTTCCTGTATTTTGTGGCAAAAAACTGTTGACACCCTATTCTCTATATAAATGAATTGTATTTCACCAAAACTAGGTACATTATACGCCAGGCATGACACACTTGAATGCGCCTAAAGCAGGCGTACTAAATAAGCTAGCAATGATATGCAATGCAAATAAATTATGCAATGCACCTAGATAGGCACATCAATTTTACAATGCAACGTAGATCACACGCCAGATTTTGACAGTTTTGTTCATCATTTACACTGATTTAATGCGCCTTAAAACTAGCGTGGTGGCGATCATGATGAATAAGCCAACATATAATGAGCACCAACATTGCTTTCCCTTTATAGGGTTATGCATAATCCAAGTAAACTGCTGATAGGTATGGGTAGGGATATCTTACAAAAGTCTGTTGTTGAAGTACCTCTTTAAAGAGTGTTGTCAGTAACTAAGGATCTGCGGGGTCCCACCAGCCATAGACCTTCAGACACTGCTGTAATATCTGAATGGCCAGTCCCCCAAAACATCATGCTCATACAGCGGTAGGAAAAATGCCACAAATTAAGGCTTTATCAAAAGTTTTTTTACTGTAACATCTGAGAAATAACCAGTGGCCAAAGAATGCACAAAGTCTATGAGGAGTTGGTATGGAAGAAATCGGTTCATGTTCACGAGTTCAGCTGTTTTCCAACTGGTGTTAAAATTACTCCAGTATGGTTAAAGCACAGATAGTTTGGACACAGTATGTTCACACTGTATATCCCCTCACTGTTCAAAGAAGTTTCATTTTCCAAATTGAATTAAAAAAACTGCATAAAAAATTAAATGTGAAATGTGATTGTTTAGCTCCTACAATATGGAAAACATTTTCTCTAACACTTGTAAATTTCTGCCTAAAAACATTTACCATGTCCTAGTAGCAGGCTTAGCCTATGGTCCCATGCTCATCACATTTTGTGACTCCATTCTCAGTATCCATTGAGATGTATACCATAGCAGAGCCATAGAAAACAATAAGGGGAATGAATTTTCCTTTGGCCTATGTTTGCTTTATTTCACAATAATCGTATACATTTTATGTGCTGCACACATGGTGGACCATATTTCTGTGTCCAACACAAGAAAGGTACACAATCATGAAACACAGGCGTTCAGTACATTTAAGTGATTACAGTGCAGTTACATCCAGGGACTCACAGATAATATATTTTCTGATGAGTCATTTACTTTCCCTTTTCTTCTCCATCCGGTCCAGACCACCATTACATTTTCTCCCAGCAATGACTCATCCATGCAGAATTTACAACACAAACACCTGAGACTCCTTACTTTTCTATCATATTTTCCTCCGTGTCAACCTAATGTACAAACACCCCATCCATAGTGCCCCAAATGGTAATAATAGCTCCCTTTTGCCTAGGTAGTTAGGGCCCCTGGTAGCTAAGTATACAGGCTAGCTCAGTTGGTAGGCATATTGCCCCCCCCAGAAGGCAGGTAGATTTATATAGTCCCCTTCAGTAGGTTAGTAGGTATATAGAGCCCCTCCCAATAGATTGATATATAGGGCCCCCTTAGAAGGTTGGAAGCTATATAGGGTCCCTCAGTATATAGGTAAGTATATAGAACCCATCAGTAGGCAGGTAGCTACATAGGCCCCACCCAAAAAATATTCACCTCTCCCTGCTCCCTCAGCATGTCCGCCTGCTCTAGGCCGGGTACTTTAGCCTTGTGGCCTAGAACAGGAGGCAGTGTAGGCGCCATGATGATGTAACTTCTTCGCACCACCTGTGCAGCAGGACACAGCAGGAGCAGGTAGTGGATAGCTCTCTCTGGTCTTCTGTACTTTTCAATAGTATGCGTGTCACAAGACCTGTTTTTTCGACTAATCCTGTGAAAGAAGAGGGCAATAGCTGGAGGCATCAGCAGGCACCTGCTTGTCACAGTTTGGCTGGGCCCCATGCGCCAGTACCAGCTGTACTGCCTGGTCACGTAACCGCGGATGCTTGGAGGCAGAAAGCTGATACAGACTTCCTGTCTGACTGTGTATACAGAGCTCAGTATACACTGTATACACAACCACTGATGGTAATAAACCATCCCTGTCTTCGCAGTGGAGAGCCCAGCTGCAGTGGATAGCCATCTCTCCACCCGCGCAGCTGCAGTATTAGTTCAAGAATGTCCGTGCAGAGATAAAACTGCCACCGCCCAGGCGTTTATAGTCTAGTCAGCAAATAGTTAATGATACGCCAATATTTCTTCAACCTAGTGTATCTACAAAGACTTGAAAACCTTGACACATATCTGACTCCATTTTGTATCTCGGCTTATCAGTGCATCCTCCAAACCATCTGGCTGGGATTTGTGCTCTGGTCAACACAGGTTGTAGGTTTGAAGGATAGATGGCAAGAACAGAATTTTTCTGATTAAGCACAAAGAGTATCTGATTATCAGCAATAGCATATGGGGAGCTATATTGATGCCAATGACATATAGTTTACCAGAGATAATGCCTGAGATCTACTCCTCAATTACAGAAAACCGTCTTGCAGGATAAAGGTTGCTTAGCGATTCCCAGCTGGTGGAGATGCAAGTTTTCCCCAAACTCTTTCCTTTATAGCTTCACCTTATCTATGTGTTACAACAAAGTATCTCCTTGTTTTGGGATTAGAAATGTAATTATACCAATCCATGGCTAACAGAGTACATATCCCTTGGTTACAGTCCAAGAGTCATCTCCCAGGTCTGCTCATATACAGACTAAAGAACTATTTTGCTGTCATTTACAAGCTGCCAAAAAAGGAATGTTACTGTTTCTCACAATTTGATGCCATAGCTTGGTGTCTCAGTTTCTTTGAGAGAACTGAAATGAGAAGCTGACTATGGTAAAGTAAGAGACCTATGTGAAGACAAATCAGTAAAACCATAAAACCATCTACTATTCTGGTAAATTTGACTCATACGATCCAGTTTCTGGTTAGAGAGGGGTAAATGCTACTAGTAAGGGCAGTGTAACTGCTTAATATGAACTAGTGTTGTGCTACGTAAAATTTGACCTGAATCTGGACTCTTCGGTTCCGATCGTCCAGATTAAAGTTGTTACTAAAAATCTTTGGAGCTGTATGAGGGCTGTTTGCTGAAGTGTAGTTTTTATTGGTACCATTTTGAGAGACATGCAATGTTTTAATCCTTTTCTATAAAATTTTTGGGGAGATTTGAAATCACCCCCCAAAAAAATCGCTATTTTGTATTTTGTGAATTTTTTTTCTCTACAGTTTTCAATATAGGGGTTAGGCTATGTTCACACGGCTTATTTTGGGGTGCATTTTGCCACGTATTGAGAGCGTACTGCACTCTAATATGAGCGAAATGCGCCCCAGTCATTACGGTAACCCACAGTTCGCATAAAGAACTATGGATTACGCCTCCTCTCCCCGGGCGTACAATACGATCGTATTGTATGCGTGGGGAGATAATTGACATATCATTTAGTAATGCATGTAATTTAGTAATGCATGTCTCCCGCGTCGCGGGAGTATGCACGCATCAGCGCGACTCCCGAACACCCAGCTTAATTGCGGGGCGTACTGTACCTATTTCCTTTTTTTCACATTTGTTTTTTGCCTCCCCGCCTTTCCGGAGCCATCATTTTTTCCACCTACATAGACATATGAGGACTTTTATTTTGTGGAACAAGCTGTACTTTCAAATGGTGTAAATTTGCGCAGTGGCACCATATTCTGCGACCAATAACTTTTTTGTACTAACACCTACGGGCATGAGTGATGGGCATTTTATTGCTGGCTGAAGTGTACTTTTTATTGCCAAAAATTTGGAATGCATGAGACTTTTTTGATTACATTTATTCCAATTTTTAGGGGACGTAAAATGACAAAAAAAACTGCGATTTTGGCATTTGGAATTTTTTTTTCTTCTACAGTGTTCATTGTACGTCATAAATTATGTTATATTTTAATAAGATCTGACTTTTTCGGACGCGCCGAAACCAAATATGTGTAATTTTATTATTATTATTTTTTTTTTTTTTTTTTTATTTGTAAAATGGCAAAAGAGGGGTGATTTGAACCTTTAAAATGTTTATAATTTTTTAAAAAATGTTTATACTTTAAAACATTGTTTATTTGTTTTTTTACTTTAACTATGAGTCCCCCTAGGGTGCTTCACCACTAGGGGGCACGATCGCTTATACAGCCTAATGCATTGTAATACAGTGTACAAAAATGGTGGTTTCCCCACTTCTTGCCTGGGGCAGGAAGTGGTAAAACAAAAACATGGGTGAGATTAAAGCCTTCACAAGACTTCCAGCTGCCATGTTAACCGATCGTGAGCCCGTGATTTCGTCGCAGGTGCCCCGATAGAAGTGAGGAATGGTTGATTTAGATGCCGTGTTGAAAAAGCCCCTTACAGGCATTAGGATGTACTCATATGTCCAATGTCGATAAGGGGTTAACAGATTGTACTTAAGGATGCAGCAATACCATTTATGTATAACTTTTTAATTTTTTTGTAAAATGGCAAAAAATATTTTTTTTTCATTGTTAATTTTTTTTTTTACTAGTAGTCCTGTAAAAAATATGCAACCGATGGTGTTTTGCTTTTTTACACTTTTTCTGCATTATACAATAAGGAAAAAAATGCCCCTATTTTTTTTACAGCACAAAAATAAAGTAAGGAAATAGCTTTCAAAGTAATTTATAAAAATTTATAAGGGCAAGTTCCCCTGACAGGAAAAATACCGGCGGTTTCCCGGGCCCGGTATTTGTCCTGTTTTGTGCCAGTCCCCACGGCCGTGGGGGGGGGGACAGCTTTTCTCCGTGATGAGAACTATGGATTACCATAATTTCGGCGCGCATCTCGCCCGTGTTAGAGCGCAAATATGACACAAAATGTGTGCCGAAATTCCCCCGTGTGAACGTAGCCTTAGTTGACATTTTGGCCAAAATATGCAAACTTGCAATCAATGTAAGGGGTTCTCATTGTCTTGCTCTCTTACAAGTCCCTGGGCCCACTTTACCAGAAACTGACAAAAATTCACAGAAAAAAAGGGACATCTTTTACTTATATAACCCCTCCAGTCTATCCTATAAAAACAGGCATTCACTCTTCTTTCCCAGAGATGCATTGGGCTTCACTATCTAGTACCCTTTGCTTCTTAACATCACAGAACTTAGGAAACAGGTCCGGAAAGGAAGAGAGAGTGAGGAGACACAGGAGCTGGGAAGACGGAATAGTGGCTGCAGAGAGCTCTAAGGCTATGTCAACACAGCACACATATTTGGTTGGATTCAGTATTTAGAATCTGCTGAAAATCCAAACTGTAACCAGTGCCTCATAGACAGCAATAAAAAATCTGTGCTGTGGTCTAGATCGTTTTTGAAATCCGTTTGTACAGGGGTGATTGCTCAAGTGCAAAAATACTAATAAACAACTACAAGCAGAAATACAAAGAGGTCAAAATGGAAAACGTTAGCTGCTAATTACAATAAGGGGTTATAGCTCCATTGTATTCTGTTGCACTGTGCAATTAACATCAGGTTTAGAGCGTAGTTTTAATTTTGTTTCGTCAATTCAGTAAGTCCGGTCTACCTGATATTTATATCCTCCTAGAATTACGGATTTCTTTAATCATTAAACAGACTGGAGAACCAGGTTTGTTGTCTGTACACAAATAATCTTGTAGCACATGTTTAAGGTTTAAATATGTTATTGCTTACTGTAAAAGCATTTTATAGCATTTAAATTCCTTCTCATTTACCATGAGGCTTGTCAAGTGCCAAAAACCAAAGTTACCTACAATTGTCACTGTAATTCCAATGAACTTCTATGACGAGAGGGAAAAGATTGTACAGAATAGGGATTAAAATATTACAAAGAAAGAAGGGAACAGGATATAAATTTTGCTGCAGTCTAGAACTTTTTATTATCAAAATTTCTTTGAGTGAAATGCGTTGTCTTCAGTTAAGTATATGTCAGGACAGTTTTAGGCTGCGTTCCCACAGTAAAGACCAAATACCGCTCAGATTTTCCAACCGGTATTTTGTCTTTTTTTGGCACACAGCGGGATGGATTTTGTTAGCAGCAGATTATCCATATCATTATCCAGTAGTTGAACAGCAAAAGGAACTTTTTCTTTAATTGAGACAAGTATAACGTCTCAGCACAATGAGAACATGTCTGAATTATCAGTCCATCTGCAGTAAACAAGATCTGAGCTGTCTCTTCTTCAGGTTTTTTTTTTAAACAGCTAACTTTATCAACAATGACAATATCCCTTGACAAAGGCTCACACATGCAATACATAAAAAGTGGTTGTTGCACACAGTAATAAGTATTATTCCAACACCCCCACTCAACAACTACTTATCCAATTAGTCCCATCTCTTCCTGAAATCTTCAAACTTGGTTCTTGGAAATGGCTTTGTCATGGCATCAGCCATCATCTTGTCAGTTTCGCAGAGACAAAGTCAATGATACCAGTTCCACTAAATCTCGCAGGTGTGATGTCAACTTCAATGTGTTTGGTCCCGGCATTGATCCTTTCATGCTGGCGAGTTTAATTTCATCCTTGGTTGTCTTCTAAATTCGGTTA